>QLSR01000515.1:879765-894903 GCA_031780015.1 Citrullus colocynthis
TTTTTTTTTTTTTTTTTTTTTTTTTTTTTGTATACAAACTTAATGTCAAACTATAGGCAGAATCATATTGTTGAGCTGTTGCCAAATTTCTTGCCACAAACAAGAACATTGTGGCCTTGTTATATTAACTATTTTTATATTAACATTTTTGTTTATAAGTTTCTGTTTTTCAAATTTATGTTGCCCCTAAAGCTCCAATTTTCTTATTATGATTTTTACTTTTTTTTTTTTTTTTGGTTTTTTTTTTTTTAAGAGAACTGTTTGAGGAGTTCCTCAAATTCTAAAATAAAATAATAGTAATAATAATTTTTTAAAAAAATTAAAAACTATTTTTCTTGTTTAAAAATTTGGCATGGTTTTAGAAAATGTTAGTAGAAAGTGGATAACAAAATATAAAGTAAAATTAGTTTATAAACTTATCCCTGCTACTAATGATACCGCTGAATTTTCAAAAACTAAAAACTAAGGCATGTTTGACAACCATTTGGTTTTTTGTTTTGAAAGCTAAACTTATAAACATTACTTTCGCCCATAAGTTTTTATGCTTTGTTATACACACACTACTAGCGTTCTCATAAACAGAAGTTAAATTTTAAAAACTAAAGAAAGTAGTTTCTTTAGGAATTTAGGAATTTTTTCTTTAACTGATTGAAAAATTGGGAAGAAACAAGCATAAATTTCGAAAACGAAAAACTAAAAACGAATTTGTGCCTAAATGTTTGGTTATCAAACAGGATCTTATTAATCTGTTCTTGTTTTCCAACCTTGTTCTTAAACAGATACTCTAATTAGCATGGGGTGGAGTAAAGTTTTGGTATCATCTTTAAGCCATCCTGGGTGCTTCCAATTAAAAAGCTCCAACACCATTGTCAAGCTGGACTGCCTGAGAAATACAGGTTTTTGTAAATTGTAAAGATATAAAAAATAAAAAATAAAATAAAATAAAAAAAAGGTGAGATTTAGCTTATATGACATCATAATTTTTATTTTTTTGTTATCTAGAATCCAATATTCTTAGTTCTAAGTTATTTTTGCAATTTGTTAATAGTTAGTTGAATGTGTATTTGTAAAGAAATTATACATGGAGCATGATGTAAATAACCATGTTTTTCATATGAATAAGTTGGCATTGGGTTGTCTTTTTCTTTATTTTTTTCTTTGATTAAAAATTACTTTTAGTAACTAAATTTTCATTATTGTTGCTTTCGGAATTTTGGTCCGTAATGATTTAGACTCCATACTCTTAATTTTGTAAAAATTTAGTCCTTACATTTTACTCTGTAACTTTAAAATTTGGAACGATGTAATCTCTATCATTGAAATTGAAATTAGTGTTAAGATTTAATAAAAAAAAGTTTGCATAAATAAATTAATAAACAAATGAGATACTCAATATTTTTATATAATATGAAATCTACATCATACAAAAATAAAAATTGACATCTAATTTTGATGAATTTTTTTACATTAAGGACTAAATTGTTATAAATCTGAAAGTACAAGAAGTAACTTGTTACAAATTTGCAAGTATAAGAATCAAATTGTTATATATTAAAGTTTAGGGGTTAAATTCTTGCAAAATTGAAAATATATTGACTAAATCGTTACAAACCAAAATTTAAGGACTAAATTGCTACTTTCATGAAAGTTTAGGACCAAAAATGTTTTTTCATTTTTTTCGTTTCCTTTGAGTTTCTCTGATGCTTTTTTTAAGTGGTGAGTAAAAAGTTTAGTTTTGGACTTTTAAGTTCGTATTTATTTAGTTTCAAAACTTGTAAATAAGTTTTGAACTTTTAATTTTGCGTCAAATCAGTCTATTAGTAAACATGTACAAGTCGTTGTTAATATATATAAAAATAGTCTATTAATAATAGAAATTACCAGATATATTATTGGTCTATTGATAAAATCACAAAAAAGAAAAGAAAACGAAATCAACAATAGACATAAAATTGGTTGATAAATGACAGACATCTACCTACGACAGGATGTAAAATGGTTTATTAGTGATAAATATAAAAATAATTTGTCAGCAATAGACAATTAAAATTGTTCTTTGGTGATAGATCGTTAAAATGGTTTATCACTAATAAACCTAAAAATTTATATGATTGACATCTTTACAAGCTATTTATTTGTGTGATATTCTACAACTATGACAACCAATTTTAGAATCCACCATTACAATTATCCAAATCTAAAATTTTAGGCTATTCTAAATTATCTATAAGTTTTCAAATTTTATATTTCCTATCTTTTCTAACTAAGTATTTTAATGTTTAGCCAAATTTTAAATACAAAAATATATTTTTAAAAATTATTTTCTTTTAAGTTTTCGTAATCGAAAAAAGAATTATATGGGAGCAATATTTTTAAGCTTGATTTTAAAAAATTGTTATCAAACAAAACTTTAGAATTGAATTTTGAAATTGTAATTACTGGATAAATATGTGGAGTGGACACTTCATTGTGCTCAAATCTTCCAAAATCAAAATTGACTTTGGTGCCCTCAAATCTCTCAAGATATCTTAAAAATCTCATTGGAATCTCTATAGATATCTTAAAATCTATTAGAATCTCTCTAGGTATCATAAAATCTCATATATAACACATGTGAGAATATAAACCTTCATAAATTGGATCCCCAAAATCCTTTTGAATCTCTTATCTTTTAAATATTTGGATCGTTTTAATTTTGTATGTTATTAACCTATTCAATATATCTCGTTTAAATTCATGTGTCTACTAAATATATGAAAATTGACTAAATAAATACAAATTTGAAAATTTATGAACTAAACTTGTGATTTAACATTTTTCTTAAATGAAAAAAAAAAAAGGACAGAAGTCAAAGTCTCAATAAAAATAGATACACAACCACTCTTAGGAATTTTTTTTTTTCACAATTGAAAAAATAATTATCAATTCACTAAACTCAGTCAATTGAAGCTCTATTTGATTACCATTTGATTTAATTTTTTTGTTTTGAAATTTGGGCTTGTTTTCTCACAATTTCTTAACCATAACCATAAACTTTTCTTTAGCCAATTTTAAAAAACAAAAATAGGTTTTTTTTTTTTTTATAATCATTTTAAGTTTCAAATTTGGGCTAGATTTTGGAAACACTCCTAAAATGCATTAAAAAAAATACAAAGAAACCAAAAGGGAGAAGCAATGTTTATGATCTCATTTTTCAAAAACTAAATAGTTATCAAACAGAACTCTAATATTCTTTTTTTTTTTTTTTTTTTGTTGAGTTCAATAATATTTGAATCACATTCAAACCAACTTCTTGACTAAATAAGTTGAGTTATGCTTAACTTGGCAATCAGTTAATAAAAGTTTGACTTGTTAGATGAAAATAAAGTCTCACATCGATTAGAGAATGGAGATACTCATACTATATAATTGAGAACATTTATCTCTATTAATACGATGTCTTGATAAAACAAAAAATAAAGATGAAAATTTATGAGTTCCAACATGAATTACAAGAGTAGACGAATGTTAGTAATACTTTGTTGGAAGAGACAAAACAAGAATATGAAGAGACCATTAAAATGGACCACATGGTAAAAATGAACCCAAGTGGTAAGATGGTGAGAGCTTTGCTACATTCTTTTTTAACTATCTTGTCCTTTTCACTCCTTTCACACGCTCTTCAACACTTATGAGATATTATAATCTCGATTAAAATGTCACATGTTTGAATCTTTCATTATATAGTTTTATTGAATTAAAAGAAAAATCAAGTTTTTTCATTTATTTACTATTTATTAAATTAGATTACATTTTTGTTTAGCCAACCCCTGTTGAGTTATGTCATGTTGATATTAAATTACAATAACTTTTTAGTAATATGTCTAAATTTTGAATATATATAGAAGCTATCTAACAAATTCTTAATACATCCTTTTATAATCATTTGGTTTTTTATTTTTGTTTTTGAAAATTATATTTATAACGGTAGTTCTATCCATAAGTTTCTTTGTTTATTATTTATTATTCTACTAATGTTTTCAAAACTAAGCTAAGTTTTGAAAATGATAAAAAAAAATATATAATTTTTAAAATATAGTTTTTGGTTTTTGAATTTTACTTGGAATTGAAGTTTCTCATAACCATAATTCAAAACTTTGAGGGTAAGAAATTAATAAATATATAATTTTCAAAAACAGAAAATTAGAAATCAATATTTAAACATGGTCAAAATTTTCAACTTTGTAATTTTATAATCTATATGTTAAGTTTTTTAACTTTTAACTTCAATATTTTAAACTTGAAAAAATGTATAATAAAACAAATACTTGTTAGATTAAAAAAATATATATATGAATTTAAAATCTATAAAATATGACTCTTAAAATTTACTTGGACAAAAAAAAATTCAGATCAAGTCCATAAAATTATTAATAAAATTTTGATAACATATTATACACTCTTGAATTTTAAAGATCTATTAGGTCTAACTTTAAAAATTTAATAATGCTTGAATGATAATTATATACCTTAATTTTAAAATTTTAATAATGGTTGAATGATAACTGTGTCCTTAATAATTGAAAAGGACTGATATAAAACAAGCATAAGAAACACTAATTCTTTTTTTAATAATGAACATGGACCCCCTAAAAAATTTAAAAAAAAAAAAAAAACATGTGGATATACTTGAAAATTATGTCCTTAAAATAACTTTATGACAAAATAATTAGGAAAAAAAACACTACTATTAAAGTATTATAAACTCATGTAAATCTATATGATTAAACTAACAATAATTAAAAGAATAAATAATCTTAAGAAATTGTTGAAATAAATAAATTAATAATATTAATAACGCGAAATATTTTATCATATAAATGTTAGAGTTGTTTTTAATATAATAAAATATCATTGTCTATCAGTGATAGACAGTAATAGGCCGACACTAGATAGTAATATTTTATTATATTTAAAAATATTTATAACAATTTTATTATTTAAAATTAAATAAAAATACATAAACTTAATGTATAATATTGCACAACAATGACAGATTGTTTGTACTTCATAAGCAAAAAAATTGAGTTTCTATTCAAACAAACATTCTCAACCAGTTGAAATTAGTCAACTTTCCTTTTATTTTCTTTTTCCAATTATATCATATGGTATTTATATTTTAAAATAAATTATATTATATAGTAGTTGTTACAATAGTCTTCCACCAAAAAGGAGAGAGGGGTCCCTTTCATTTCCATGTGCACTCTATTTAGCCCTATGATGTAGACCAAAGATTTTGTTTTTGCTATTTATTTATTTATTTTGATTAATTTCAAATCATTCCCCATATGATTAACTTTTGCTCACCTTTAACTTTTCCAATCACATCATGTTTTTTTCTTCACATTTTATTTATTATTTATTTATTTTCTCCATCTTTACTTGGTGAAAGAATCCTCTCTCAATTTCCTTTTTCTTTGTTTTACAGCATGTTTGATCTCTTGAGTTGAGTTGGGTTAGATGAAGTTTAAGACTTAAACTCATCTTTATGTTTACTCATTAACATCACGAATAAACGAGTAAATTATCTTTAAAAAAATTAAACAACTTCCGACTTCATAGCTCAATTATGTATCCCCAACTGTTCCTTAGATTATTTTAGTTCTGGACCATTTAAAACGTTGGACAGTCACGTTCATCCTTATCATAATTTATTTTTTTTCAATACCTTTCTATTCTTTAAGTTACCTAACTTAATTTACCTCTTTAATTATCTTAATTCTTTCTTTCAAATTTACCTCTTTAAATTACTCAACTAAATAGTCCAAATAAGGTAAGTATTATTATTAAGGCCTCGTTTGCTAATTGTGTAGGTCTCGTTTGGTAATTATTTTATTTTTTATTTTTTATTTTTCAAAATTAAGCTTATTTCTTCTTCATCTCTTACAATAATATGCATCTTTCTTAGGTATAATGGTTGAATTCTTAGCTAAATTCCAAAAACAAAAACAAGTTTTTAAAAACTATTTTTTTTAGTTTTTAAATTTTGGCTTGTTTTTTAAACCAATGGTAAAAAGTAGATAACAACAGAAATTTTTTTGAGATAGAAGTAGTGTCTATAGGTTTAATTTTCAAAAACAAAAACCAAACTATTACCAAACGGGGCCTTAGTTTTTTGCTTTTGTTTTTAAAATTAAGCCTCAAATATCACTTCCATTTATTGTTTTTTTATGTTTTGTTATCTATATTTTAGAACTGTTTTTATAATCAATGTCAACATTTGAAAACTTAAAAAAGAAGTTTCGAAAAATTTATTTTGTTTTTTAAAATTGGCTAAGAACTCTAATGTCTACATAGAAAATATGAAAACTATGAGTGAGAATATGAAAACCATGAGTAAGAATTTGTGAAAAAAATAAGCAAAATTTTTAAAAATAAAAAATTAAATAATTATCCAAAAAGGCCTAAAGGTTTTGTCTTTTCTTTTCATAAACTATTTGGTTCAACATGGAGAACACTTTTCAAATAACAAACTTTTGGCTAACTTTCAAGTTTATGTTTATTTAAGTCTCTATGTTTTTCATCTTCTTTTTTTTTCTTTTTTAAATGTTTAATAGGTCCTTGCAATCTCAATTTTATGTTTATTTAGTCTTTAAATTTTAAAAATGTATAATAAATTGTTAAAATTTTATTTTTCTGTTCAAAGTTGTTTCTTGATTTTCAATTTCGTGTTTAATATTATAAATACTATAATAATAATAATAGATGCTCATTATGTATTTATGCTTAGTGTTGAAAGACCGAGTGGCATTTGCCAATTACTCCATATGTTATTCATGTGTCTCATAATCACGCATCGTTAGTGGTCATGTAAATTCACCTACTACTTGCCAGCCTATAAATAGTGGCATTTGGTGGATCCTGAAGGAACGCATGTTGGTAAAAAAATCCACTTCAAATTCCTATTTTCTATATTTTCTATTTACATAATTTCTTATAGTTAGTTATTTTATTATATTTATTTATTATTAATATATTATATTTTCATCACATTTGTATTCCGTTGTGCTCCTCAATTTTACAATATTTAAAAAGTTGTTAACCTATTCAATATTTTTAAATTTTGTAAAGTTGTATAATACAATGGTCAATTTTTAAAGATTTCAAGCATGTGAATGAACTATAAGAAACAAAATGAAAGTTACAGACGTTGTTATTTTAGTTTAAAAAATACTGATATTTGTTCGTTTAGCTATTATTACAAAATAAAAGTTTATTTAGCTATTTTTCAAATTGATATTTAAATTTAGTGAGCAACCTTATTTTTAGGCTTAAAACCTGTTAAATACAAAATTAAAAATTTACAAACTTATAAACCATTCTTTTATACGTCATAAAACTTTTTAAGCTATACTTAAAAGTTAGTTAAAAGACAATCACGTCACTTTTTAAAAATGTCAAGAACCTATAACTTGTCATCTCTCACATTTTTCTTTATGGTGTATTGCTTACGTGAGACAGCTCGTCACCAAAATAAATTATAAATCTTTTAGAATTTCACATTGAAAATTTAAAAGAGCATGACAGTGACCTAACACGAAAATTTGGATCGACGTACTACCACACCATTTCAAGTATCCAATTTTTTTTTTTTTTGGTAACATCTCCACTCTAATAATAGTTTTGAAACGTTTATAAAACGTTAAGAGAAATATTGCAACTCTTGAAAATATATTAGTATTTTTTAAACTGTAGACTCATTCATTTATTATTATTATTTTAAATTTTTTAATTCATGGCATTGTGTTTGTTTGCTTAAAGGTATATACATGGTGGTCCATTGTGACCAATCAAGTTGCCCCCAAAAAAGAAATAAAAAGAGAAATCATTGTGGATGTTGATGGAACCACATTATTCTTCCTTATATGGACATGAAAAAGGAATTGTGTTGGATTAATCACAACATTCTATTGTTAAAATAAAATACATTAAAGAAAAAAAAAAAACTCTTTTAGTAATAACTCGATTTTTTATTTTTTATTTTAAAAATTAAACCTGTTTTTTCTCAATTTCTTAATAAAAGAGTTAAATTCTTTAGTCAAATGTAAAAAATAAAGACAAGTTTACCTTTTTAGTTTTCAAGACTTGGCTCGATTTTTATAAATATTAGAAGAAAGTAATTTTGTGTTGTATCAATTAAACCTTGAGCTTTCGTAAATATATCAATTTACATCCTCTTCTGGATTTTGTTCAACCAATATCATTTAAAACATATAACTTGAGTCAACTACACTCCTAAATTTCATAAGCCAATCAATTTAGGTCATTCATTACGATTATCTTTGAAAATCATCCATTTATTACTATCAAACGTGTGTAAACTTATTCAAACATTGGTTTTATAAAATGGAAGGCTAGTGTAAATGCATGGACGGTTTTCAAAGAAAACTTTTGTTCTAGGAGACTAAATTGATTCATTTATGAAATGTTAGAAATCTAATTGATACAAGTATAGGTTTCACCCGAAGCTTTTTCAAACAGAATGTAATGGAAGGTGTGAATTGATACAATTACAAAAGTTTAGGGTTTAAATTAATATAGTTACTAGTTCAATATTTAAATTAATACAACTCTTAAAGTTTACGGGTATAAATTGATATTTTTAAAAAAAAATAGAGGTGGTGGATTAAGTATTTATAGGTTTAATTTTCAAAAATTAAAAATAAAAAATCAAATAATTATCTCGATGGGGCGTAAATATCTCAATATTTTTATTAATTAAAAATTTGCATAACAAACTTTTAATATCTCAATCAAATCACATCAAAAGATATATGTGATAATTATTAATGGACTTAATGCTATAAGAATAAGCTCGCCCCAATTTTCTTCTTGTTTTGGGGTACAGCTAAATTAAAGTCCCACTAATTTTTTTTTTTCTTTTTTCTTTTCATAATGTGTTATATGATTTCAAATGATTGTGCTTTATAAAATTTAAACGGGGAAAAAAAATCAGAACGTTATAGATCTGATTTTTAAGATTTAGAAATTCTTTTAAGACATTGTTTTGTTTTTGTTTTTGTTAAGAATTCTAACAAGATTAATGGTAAGTATTGAACTCTTAATGATCTAGAAATCATTAATCAGTAGGATGCTATCAACTTCATAAATTCTCTTAAAACTTAAATCATAAACATGTATAAAGAAAAACAAGAAATTAGCCCGTTTTGTAATCAATTAGTTTTGGTTTTTAGTTTTTGAAAGACATAGTTCTATTTATTCTCATTTTCTTATAATGATTTGAACCTTTCTTAAGTAATAGATTCTATAAACAACCAAACAAGTTTTTAAAAATTATTTTTTTTAGTTTTCAAAACTTGGTTTGATTTTTTAAACATGGGTACAAAGTAAATAACAAAGAAGAAGAAAAAAAAGGTGGTAGGAATGTTTTTAGACTTAATTTTTAAAAACTAAAAAATAAAAGTCAAATGGTTAGCAAATGGGGTTTTAAAAGTAGTTATCGATTTTTTTTCTTTTGATCGTCCACTTTGAAATGATGATGGGTGCTTTTAACCACTGAGTTATTTACCAAATATACTTTTACTTCATGATAAAAAGATCATAGCTTGTCATATTTACTTAATTTATAGAGTGATATTCGGTTGTCGTCCAAGCTACTTTCATCTCCATGTAACTCCTTCGATAACAAAGAAAAAAATATATTTATTTTATTAAAAAAAAAAAAAAAACGTATGTCACGTAACAACTTGTTGGATATTGGGTAAGTTGTATAAAAATTGGTGCATCCCAAGATGCATCCAAGTATTTTTCAGATATAGAGTGCTTATAATTTTTCTTTTTTTTTTTTTTGCAATTTTTAAAATACTAAATAAATAATTAGTTAAGAATTATGGTAAATTCAAAAGGCGAAAATGACTATGAATAGAAAAAAAGTGAGTGAAATTGCGATGAGGATTTCATTAAAATTATTTTTCTTTTCCAAAATGTCACGCCCCGAGTTTAGAAGCGGGATATGAATGAACTGAGATCACATTCGAATAAAAGGGATTATGAAGATATGAAAGTATGGTTGAGAAATATTTAAAGAATTAAAAGTTACTACCTATACAAACAATGTACACCTTCCTTTTCGTTGACTCAATCATAGGAACTCTAAAGTTAAACATGCTTAGCTTGGAGCAATCCTATATCAAAGAAGGATGACGTTGCTAGGTCGCACGAGATGCAGGGGAATGTAAAGGCCATCAATTGCTGAATCTGGATTCTGAATCTTGGGCTTAGGACGTTACATTTTTAGTCATCAATTTTTTTTTAAAATATGCATATTTGGTTACTGAATTTTCAAACTATGTATTTTTAGTCCCCTTTGTAAGAATTCACTATTTTAGTCCACAAGTTTGTAATAATAGGTTTAAAAAGTTCCCAAACAACTTTTTTTATTATTATTTTTCATAATTTAAACGTCATAATTATTAAAATTAAACCAACATTTCGGGCACCTTTTAAACCTAATATGGAAACATTGAAAACTTCTAGTATATTTTGAAAATATAGTAACCAAACACACATATTTTCCAAAACTTACAAATTAAAAAAAATAAAATAAAATTTCCTTATTATTATCACAAAAGATGCAGCCGGCTCAATTTTGCTGATTTTATTTTAATTTTAAGTCATGCTTTTATAATATGATTCATATTCATTGATTTGGCAAATTATATCATAAAGTAACAATGCATATGCCCGTTGAAATCATAATAGAATATATATATATAACATTCATTTATTGAGTAGCAATGTTATATTTATAAATCCTAAATTACCACAAAAATAAGACATTCAAAGAAATTTCCATCAATCCACTAGTTATAATTAGGCTTATTTTTTTTTTCAATTTTTTTAATAAAATAAAGTTGCAATATTCTTTTTTATTTTTTATAAACATTTTAAAATTACCTTTGGAGTAGAAATATATTAGAATGTTGGATGAAAATCGAGACTTGACACGATGTGCAGTCTAGTTTGACTTAAAATTCAAATAGGATCCAAGCATTGCCACATCATTCCAAATTACCATCATACCCATTGCAAATCTCGATTTCATCTAAATTTCTAATGAACTTCTAGTTTAAAGGTAGGTCAAAGGTAATATTGTAACATTTGAAAGAATATGAAGATTTTTTACAATAAATTTTGGAATCCAACTTTTTTTTAGGTTAAAATTTAGTTTTGATCCCTAAATTTTTTAGAAAATTGTAATTTAGTCATTAAAACTTGATTTGTAATGATATAGTCCATGTACTTTCAATTTTTTAACAAATTAGTCCTTCAACTTAAGGCCGGTTTGGAATGACTTAAGAAAAAAATGCTTTTCAAGAGTGTATTTTCATTTAAACACTTATGGTAAAAACTCCTCATAAAAACACGCATGTGTTTGGCAACTCTTTTTCAAAAGTATTTTTTAAGTTTGTTTGGTTTGCTATATACTGAAAGTATTTTTATTAATTTCAAATTACTATAAAAGAATTTGCCGATGGAGGTGATCATCGATGGTCACCAACAGTGGTGGTGGGAAGTGGACGACAACGGTCGCCAGAGATAGTAGGTGAAGGTGGCTAGTGGCGGTTGTTAGAGGTGGTGGTCGGAGTTTCTCATACAAATTAGAAAGTGATTACTCAAAATTCATTTTTCCAAAAGTTGGTTTCAAGTGTATATCCTAAACCAACTTATTTTATAAACTTAGTTTTTCAAAATTCATTTTAAGTGGTAGCCAAACACATGAACTTTTTTTTCAAAATGATTTCTTTTTCAATTTAATCACATAGAAATGTATTCCAAGCATGCCATATGTAACAATTTTACTCTGTCCTAAAAACTTGTAACGATTGAATCCTTATCGGGAAAATTATTTTAAGAGTTAATGAAATCCATTACATAAGTAGATAAATAAACTAATTAGAAACCCAATATATTTATAAGTCTTTCAAAATCTAATTCATTAGATGATAAAATACGGCATAGATTAAATTATTACAAATTTGAAAGCTTAGAGATTAAATTGTTACCTAAAAAAAAGTTCAAAAACTAAATTGTTATGAAATTAAAAGCATACATACATAGAGACTAAACCATTGCAAATAAAAGTTTAGAGACAAAACTTAATGTAAAATACTAAAATTGCATGCCAAATAATAATGCATGAGATCCATAATTGGAGTTGATTATGATGAATAAATGGGGGCATATTTGCAATTTATGATATAATTATGTTTAGCCACTTGACATGTGGGAGAGTGAAAATTTTTGTTGATTCTTGTTCATTGACTTCCCATCCACATGTTATTTTTCTTACAAAATTTCCCATTGAGGACAGATCAAAACTACTCATGTCTCATTCACATTCCTCATTATTGCACACACACAACACAACATACTTTTATTATTTCTATTCATATTATTGTTCTATTTTTCCATATATATATATATATATATATATCACCTTCATTCTTCAACATAAGTTACAAGTTTAATCTACAGTGCTAAGGCTTTAGAATTTGGTTTAAATAGTGAGAAAAAAAAAATCAATTTTCATTCCTAAATTTATCAAATTATATAAATTTTATTTTAGTCCAAGACTTGTATTGCAATTTTAAGCCTCTGATAAATTTTTGCTTCAAAATCGTTTAAAACCCTCTCTTATAAAGAACTAAATTTTAGAGAAAGGCATTATAATTTTTTAGGGTTGAAATTTAAGAGTTTTGGCAAAAATAGGTCATAGTTGATTTGTGTGGGGTCAAATTTATTTTTGTGTAAAATTTTAATGGGTAAATTGGACTATCAAACTACAATGATTATAGAAATTGGACCTACAAGTGATAAAAACTTAACTTTTATTTTTAGTATAATAATTGGGAGTTGGAGAATTTGAACCTTCCATCTAGGATGGAAGGTTATGCCAATCATCATTGAGCTAAAGATTTAACTCTTAAATTTATACAAATGTTACAATTTATACAGTTATATAAGTCAATTTGATACAATTTTAACATTTATATAACTCTAAGGGTTTAATTTTAAAATTGAAAATTGAAGGGTATAATTGTAACTACCACCACACTTTAGGGGTGGGTTTTGCAATTTGCTCAACTTTCTGAATTTATTGTAATTAATGTGGGAAAATTAGAAATTCAACGTGGATGCAATCTAACAAATTTAAAGTCAAAATTGAAAATTTTTTCGAACATATATTTTTTATTAAATTATATAAAATCCTCCAAAACTTTGTCATAGAAATACCTATCTTCTTTTAAATTTTGTAATGTTACTCCCCACCCTTTATTAACATTGTTTAAAGAAAAAAAAAATTATAACTTTTAAAAAAATAGAAATATTTTTTAAACAAACTGAAAAATTGGGGCATTTTTATAATTTAACTAAGATATATATATTATATATATAATAACTTTTGAAAACGTAAAAAATCTTTAACAACGGACTTTTGAACAGTGTACGATTCATAATTGCGTTAGAGGATAGGTTTCCTTGGATTAACCCCAAAAGGGTAAATACAATAGGGAAACAAAGAGGGGTATTTTCGGCTTTACACATTTTCGTTTATTACTTTATTTATATTTATTTTTTCTCCGTAATCGAACGTTATGAATGAATTAGAATTGACAAATCAGTTCACGTCCGGCGAACAGAGGGACGGTGGAGGGTATACAGAGTCCACTCTTCACACAGCAAATTCTCTCTACAACCTCACTCCGGATGAACATTTTCTCTCTCTAGCTCTAACGGCGGAGCTCTGGTGATTCCACGGTTGTTTCCGCCGGAATGTCGCTTTCCGGCCATTTTCCCGGCCCCAGTTGGTTCTATTTCTCTCTTTAATTCTAATTTACAATGCAGCTTCTTGTTCAAAATGTCAGAATCTTGATTCTTTTGCTTAGAAAAGCTGTGTGAAAATTGGCTCCATTTGCAGTTGTTGTGTACTGTATTTCTTTTTTATCTTTTGCTTTCTCCTCGATCTCGCTCTTTCAAAGCTCGTTCTCCAATTTCCATTTGTCTTTCTTTGCTGCTACTTGAATCTGACTTCACTTCTCACTCTCTCTCTTTCTTACCTTTTTCTTTCCATTTTTTTCTTTTGTTCAGCTAACTTTTTAAGCTAGATTCTTCCCTTTTTATCTCTTTCTTTCTTTTGCCCCTTTCTCCTTGTCTCTGCTTACACCCATTTTGAATCTGTAAAAAGTTGCTTTATTGGCTTTTGGTCACTATTGGGCTCCTCTTGTTCTTAAGATTAGGGATTCATTTCTTAATTTTAATTATCTTTTTGGGTTGTCTTTTAGAATGTTTATCTTGTGGTTACCAGCTAAATTCAATGTAGGTCCCCTGAGACTCTGATTTTTCTTTTATTTTGGCCTTTTTTTGCTCTTTGAACCCTCTATCCACCATGAAATTCCATAGCCGTTTACCTCATTGAAGGTGATCTTAAACCTAACTATTCTGGGTTAACTTCTCAGAAACAGATCCTTTACTTTGCAGCCTAAATATTCAGGTTGGGATACTTCAACTTATGTCTCATTTTTATGTAATATAATGTTTTTGTTCTTTATTTTTCTGTCTATGTATGATTACTTTAGCGCTTTTACTTAGTGTTGGATGTTCTGTTTCTTGTTCCATTGGAAGTTTCAGCATTACTGCAACCAAGGGATTAAAGGTATTAAGATGAATGGGATTCAGAGAAGAAAAGTTGGTAATAATGAAAAGCCTTTCCCTGGCTGTCTGGGAAGAATGGTGAACCTCTTTGATCTGAGTACGGGTGTCTCTAGGAACAAGCTTCTTACTGATGCACCACATCGTGAAGGTGACCTCTATTTCCCTCTAGATACCATATTTTGTTCAAATTACTTTAGTTTATCTTGTTAAACTTTCATTATTGTTTAATTATTGCTAGAATTTAGTGGGTTCTTCTCTTTGACTAAGCCCAATTTCCAATCTCATCTCATCTATTCTTTTCCCTTTCCCCCCATGATTTTCAGTTTCTTTGCTAGGGTCAAAGTACTCCATGATTCAGGTGCAATATAAATATGGAAAAAGATGACTTTCCCCCCCCCCCCCCCCCCCTTTTTTTTTTTTTTT
>QLSR01000515.1:895111-932708 GCA_031780015.1 Citrullus colocynthis
CCCCTTTTTTTTTCTTTTTTGGGAGGGGGGGAGGGTTATTGTTTAGTTGCTAGGTGACTTGACCTGTTATCAATTGAAACTATCAGTAATGTCGATCCACATGATTGGGTTATGAAAAATGTTGGGGGTGCTCAAATTACCCCCTCTTTTTTTTGGATTACCTTAATTAAAACCATAATTATTAATTAACTTTCATCTACGATCTGTAGACTAATCTTATTCTGTCTATTGCTAAATTAATCTCAAACTACTTTCCTCCTCACGTAGGACATTGGCAATAGCTGCTTTGTGGAAATCTCCCTTATTCCTTTCCTTTACTTATTATTTGTTTCCCTGGAAACTACCTTTTAGTGAAGTTTTATGTCTTTTTTTTGTGGGACCCACACTACAGACACTACTTCTGGTGCTTATATTTTGGTTGTGCTCATTCTTTTTGTTGTTCAATTGTGAACGAACGGGATGACAGAGATGTGGCTATTTGGCAGGTTCTACTCTCTCAAGGAATCAGGCAGATGTGGCAAGGATGTTTAATCACTCCACAAATCAGTCTGAAGATAATTTGGTAAATGTTGTGATCCCCTTGTTCTTATAAAATATTTCAAAATCTAGTCATATAGAGCTGGATGTCCAGAACCCCGTATCAAATTTTTCTGATTTAGTTACGTTATCCACAACACGTTACCTTGATACTCTGCATTTGTGTGGATTGATCAGAGTCATGCAGTGCCTGAATTTCAGAGAGCATCAAATAAGAGAGCACATGGAACACCTGTGAAGATGCTTATAGATCAAGAGATGTCCGAAATGGACTGTACGCAAAATCCACCCAATGTGGTGGCAAAGTTAATGGGGCTTGAAACTCTCCCTCATCAGCTTCCCGGTTCATCTGTTCAAAGAAACAATGTGAGAAGCTATCCGAAGAGTAGAATTGAAAACCATGGAGTGCCATTAGGAGGATGTAGGGAACGTAGTGACTTCTTAGAAGAGGGAATGCAATGCCAAGTCAATGAATGTTCAGAGCAGAAAGAATATAAAGATGTTTATGAAATATGGCAGCGATCTCCGCGGACAAACTATATTAGAGAAGAACTGCCAAAGGGAATAGAAAGTGAAGTTGTTAATGATAGAAAGATGGCTCTTGTTCGCCAGAAGTTTGTAGAAGCAAAACGTCTGGCCACAGATGAGAAACTGCGCCAATCCAAGGAATTTCAAGATGCACTAGAAGTTTTAAGTTCCAATAAGGATTTGTTTGTCAAGTTTCTGCAGGAGCCAAATTCTTTGTTTACTCAGCATCTGAATGAACTCCAGTCCATCCCTCCATCTCCTGAGACAAAGCGCATCACTGTTCTTAGACCTTCAAAGGTCTCTAGGGATGAAAGATTCACCGAGTTTGAGAAAAAAAGCTATAGGCAACCAAGGCTACCAGCTCAGAGGGGTCAGTCAGCTACTTTGGATAAAAGTGATTCAAGACTTTCTCCCACTCCAGCTATTAATAGGACTAATGAATATGCTGTAGCTGTTCAACCAACAAGAATAGTGGTTTTGAAGCCAAGTCCTGGGAGGAATCATGATAATAAGCCTATAGCCTCATCACCTGGTTCATTGCCTAGAGTGGTGCAGGATGAAAGTTTCAATGAAGGATTTGAAGATGATGATGTGAAGGAATCAAGAAAATTTGCAAGGAATATTACTCAGAAAATGTGTGACAATCTTTTGGGTCATCGAAGGGATGAAACTTTGCTTTCTTCCGTGTTTTCAAATGGTTATACTGGTGACGAAAGCTCATTTGAAAAGTCCGAGAATGACTATGCAGTAGAAAATCTGAGTGATTTGGAAGTCATGTCTTCATCTTCGCATCATTCTTGGGAATTTGTTAACAGATATAGTAGCCCATATTCGTCCTCCTCATTCAGCCGAATATCATGTTCTCCAGAGTCATCAGTGTGCAGAGAAGCTAAGAAGCGATTGTCAGAAAGATGGGCCATGATGACTACACATGGGAACTATCAAGAGCGTAGGCATGTTAGGAGAAACTCAAGTACACTGGGTGAAATGCTTGCACTGTCAGATGCAAAGAAATCAACAGTAACGGATAATGAAATTAATGAACATGAACCAAGTGAGTTAGATCCCTGTTTTAATAGTGATGAAAACATAGAATGTCTGGATGATTCTCCCTCAACGCTTATAAAGTCAAAATCTGTTCCAGGATCTTCTGCATTGTTCGGAGTGCTTAATTTTGAAGCATCAGATCTTGAGACTGTCAGTTTTGACGATCCAAAGTTGCTAGCAAGGCCAAAAGGTGCTAAGTCATCATTTAATGAGAAAGTTTCAAGTTTATTTTTCTCTAGGAATAAGAAAACAAATAAAGAAAAATATAGTGGATCTCCAACAAAAGATGAACCCCAATCTTGTAGTGCTGAGACACTCTCATCCTCAGCTTTCATTCATCATTCTAGAAGTTTGAGTAATGCTGCATCTCATTCTAACGATGGTGAAGGGTGCTCATCAGGCACTTCTTTCCTACATTTAACTAATGTGGTTGCAAGAGGAGGTGCAGTTCATCATGAGGTAAATCTTCCTTCTGTGTTTGTACTAGTTGCATGCCACGGCTAATTTATTTGTTAAACATCTCAACATTTACACATTATACATAGCATAACCATAGAAATGTATGGTTTTTTCTTGTTTAAGGTATATTCTTATTTGTTGTTGTGATTAAATATGTATATCTGGGAACTGATCTGTTGGAGTATATTTGATATATTGCAATTGGATTCCTAACAATATGTTAGTATAGAATTTTAAGAAATTATATCCCAACAAGTTCTTGCACCTCTTTTGATAATTTTCAAATTTCATTCACATATCATTGGCAACTTGGTTATATGTTAAGCTACTAAGTTCTCCAATGTTTGGCCTATGTTGTGACGAACTTTGGTTTTCTAATGTTTGGTGTTGAGGGCTTTTCCTATTAAGTTTTGTATGTTTTTCTTTTGCATACATGGGGAGTTGGAGTTGCAATAAATGCCTGGCAAAATAACTCGAATCCAGTTGACTTATTTTTGCTTCTTGCAGGCGGGGTTGTCTGTGAAAAGGCCCTTCGTGTCTGGAAATGTTGGTGAAAATCAGGAGCAGCCAAGTCCAATATCCGTTCTGGAACCACCATTTTTTGAAGATGACAACACACATCTAGAATTGTCCAGTTATTTGAAGCCAAGGAATCAGGGTAATCATCCTCCCCCACCCCCCCTCCAAATAATAATAATGCACACTTGGTGAATATGTAAGCTAGACCAAAAAAATTTCGACTAATCTATATCTATCTGCATCTGATGTAAATCTTTAACTGAACAGAGTTCTGTATGCCATTCAAGAATAGCCTCATCGACAAATCGCCACCTATAGAATCAATTGCCCGGAGTATATTTTGGGATGGTTCTTGTTCAGTTTCATCTGCTCCTTGTGCACTCAAATCATCACCAGTTTCCACTTGCCTGGAGGAAGAACAAAACTGGCACTGCCTTGTCGAAGCCCTTCTTACAATGTCTGGTCTCGGTGGTGAAGTACAACAATGTGGCTTATTGTTTACGAGATGGCATTCTCTTGTCAATCCATTAGATCCATCTCTAAGAAACAAATATGCCAATCTAAGCAGCAAAGAGCCGATGCTCGAGGCCAAGCGAAGGCAGCTGCGATCAAGTAGGAAGCTTGTGTTCGACTGTGTCAATGCTGCCTTGATGGATATAACAAGTCAGGAACTCGATCACAGGCAAGCCAGAATATATAGCAGGGCCCATGACAGCAACTTTGCGGAGGACACATCACTAACATTATTGGACTGTGTTATGGTCAAACTGAAGGATTGGGTTTGTGGTGAATCTAGATGTGTTACAGGAGACATTGGGGACAGCAACAGCCTGGTGGTGGAAAAGGTAGTCAGAGAAGAGGTTGGTGGAAAAAGCTGGGATGAGCATCTAATGATGGAAATGGATAATTTGGGGAAGGAAGTAGAGAGGAGATTACTGGAAGAGCTTTTGGAAGAGGCTGTTGTTGAATTGACCGGTAAAGTTTGATTAGAATTTGCAATTCTGTTGTGTGTTACAAATTAATTCATTACCTCTCTTACCTTTGTATCTGATATTCAATAATGATGGTCCTCTGATTTATTTTCTGTATGTTTAGCCAAGTCTGACTACTTACCTCTAATATTCATTTTTTGTGAAAATCCATAGGGTATAATAGAAAGCAAAAAAAAAGCTTTATTCTGATCTTTGAATCTTTGTTTGATTCATGCAAAGTTCTCGGAGAATGAAACCAGAATAAGAAAAATAAAAAGAAGATATTATCTTGTGACAGCCTATGAGAAATTCATATTTGGATACCAGGACATCAACCCTTTATTCATGGGGACCATTGATTGATAGTGGATTCATTCTTCACACACTGAATGTAGTGGGAGTGTCTATCCATTTTGGAAGTCACACTGGTTCAATTATTAAATTTGGATATTTACTGTTTGATGATAATAATATTTAATAATTAGGTTAAATTATAAAGAGGTTGAATTGCAAATTTGTAGTTCCTATGGATTTGATAAAAATTTTATAAATAATCCTTAATATTTGATAAAATCTATGTAGGGACAAAATTCTAATTTTCTCAGATCAAATATGTAAGTTAATCTTATAAAAGTACCTTCCAACTTTACCTTTTATTTAAAAAAATGCCTCAATTAAAATTGCAGTATTACTCACCATTTTATCAATGTTTTAAAACTATGTTGTTCATAGAGAAAGAAATAATCTTAAATTTTAAATGGATATTGAGATATAATGATGAATCAGTGATCTAGAATTAAAACTACATTGCTTCAAGTTCCAACTTAGATTTCTACTCTTTAGAAAACATCGCGAGAGATTATAATTTTTGAAAGAATACAACTTTAGAAATAATAGTTCAATTTATTTTTATAATAATTTAACCTAATCATCAAAGGAGTCTTGTTCTTATTGCAGCTTTTGACCCAGTAGTTTGTTATTAATCAGCTGCAGTCTGCAACAGCCTTTAAAACGTCCCTTTTATGTCAAATATCTATGCCTTGTATCTACTCCTCAGAAGAGTGTATTTATGTAACATATTATATATATATATATATATATATATATATATATATAAATTAAAGGAGCCATCATAGCTATGGCCCCTAAAAGAAGATTTCTACAAATAATCCATTAGATTAGACCTCATTCATTTAGTTAATATCAACCATCAACTTTACAAGATTAGAATGGAAAAATAGAACTCATTCCAATTCCTCAACTTATCATACACACAACCACCTTCCATTCTTTCACAAAGCTGATTGCGATCCTATCTCCTATCAGACCAACCAAAATCAAAGCACACGACAAAGTTGAACAGAAACTTACAGATACCATTGACCAGTTCGCCTTGCGACTTTCAATTGAAGTCAAAGGTTAAATAACAATGTAGCAAAGAGAGAATCTGGTAACGTCATGGTTCCTCTGATCTGCGTAAGGAAGGCTTTCTGTTTCGACTGCCTGAGTTTTGGTCTTGATTTACGAACTTTGGTTTGATGAATTGTATCTGTCACTGTTGTTCAATCCGTACTGAAAAGGATGGAAATGAAACTATACTTAGATACAGATTTTGTGGAATTTAACAACCTCCCCTTTCTTAAAAAATAACAGTTCATGGCAGAACATGCTACCTTCTCTCTCATGCGGGCGCCCCAAAGGTCAAAATGAGCACCACCAGAAGCTTGATTTGCTGGTGGATTAAGCAATGGCTCCCGTGTTCTATCTCGAGCACCAACCTCCTCTTCTGTGTCATACTCAGTTTTACGGGTCGAAACCATGGATCTAAGAATGATTGCTAGAAGCAGAGACAATGCCTGAGAGATTGCATGAAAGACCCAAGTGAATGGCCATAACAAGTATAATCAAATAGTGCCCGAGATATTACACTATAAACTTCAAGTAAACTGCATAAACAAGCAACATAAGCCACCATCCTAATAGATAAAAAGAGATCACACAGCCAGAGGGGAAGCCTCGAGCCAGCTTACTCAGGCAAGTATGAAAATATTGCATCCAAAATAAGGGTCCAGGTTGCATCTGGGAGGGAAAAACAACTCTCCAAGTTGTCCTATGGAAAGGTAATACCTATAATGGGATTAGAAGAATCGAAATTCTAAGACTATATACTAACTGCTATAAGCACATATTTTTTGACGTCCTTCCAAACACAAAAACTCCTGATATTAGAAGAAACACGAACCACCAGATAAATATATTCACCCCTGGTATCACACGGATGAACAACATTATAATATGGCTAAATTACAAACAAAAGAATGCTGCTAAACTTTGCCGATCATTTCAAAAATATCCATTTTCCTTAAAAAGTTACAAAATGTTCCAAAACTATGGGAGTAAAAATTTGATAGGGACAAAAATTAGAACCTAGAACGGTCCTCTATTGACACCAAATGGAAATTGGGACCCAAACACTGCCACACCATTCCAAATTTTCAAATCACCACCACGCATCCTAATTTCCATCTAAAGTTTTATAAGATTTCTAATCCAACAGTAATTTGAAACATTTATGAGAGGTTAAGGCAATATTGCAATTTCTCAAAGAATAAAGGTACATTTAAAACAAGAGACAAAGCTGAAAAGGTATTATCTACAATTTAGCCTATTAATATTCAACCACAAAATGAAGCGAAGGGGTATAGGATTAGTTGCCATCAATTCTACCTGGGTTGAAATCACAATGATACCAATCCACTTGCATAGATCAATGTTGTCTTCAATGAATTTCCTGAGTCCCTCCAATTCACCAGTTGGGTCCAATGGAAGATCCTGCATCATTGTTTTCAGGTAAATATATATTGACAGAGGCATAGGCACATATAAATTTGCTTTCATGTACAAAAGGACACCTTTTCCCACCGGCGATCAATTGCAATAAATGCCACCAAAGCCACTTCAACGAGAATAAATAGCATTAGAAGCATGTTGTACTAGGATTGCTAGGTTAAGGGAAAGAGATGCTAAATATAAAGAAATGCTCACTCGTCAAGAAACAAAGTATTTCCCATTTCAAAGGAAAACAGTAGCAAACACAAGCGTCCCTATAGCAAGTTTCTATCAATTCTCACAAATTCTACCAGGGGTATGATTTTCGATCGTTTAACTCGAGAGCAAAGATAAATTCAGTATTGACGTATTTAGAATGCGCAAAATAGTAACTTTTTAGGGGGGAAGGGCCATATCTAGAACTGAGAAACAAACTGTAATTGAATAAAAATCGTAGGATACGAAACAGAGGCAGCAGCCACTTATTGCTTCGGCTGCAATACAGCCAACTAAAGTAATACAACACAACAAGATGCCAAATCCCATGAATGAGTAGATGAACCTGCCACCACCACCAACAAAAAAGAAAAAAGCATCAAATTGACAATCTTATGAGCCCATTGAACCCAACACTTGACGACATAATTACCAATATACAGCAAGATCATAATGATAACTCAGCATAAAATTGAGAGATTCATATCTTAAAGAACTACCTAATGAATACACAGAAAGAGAATCAATGGGATGGGAAGAAGACTTTAGCAAAATTCCTGTTTAGTTTACTTCTCAAAGAAGAGCCCCATCCATCCATATGATCAATCATATCCATACTGACAAAACATAACACTTCATCAACAACAATTAAGAGTAAAAATGATCCCACTGAACTCATACGGAACTACATTTCAAACAGTATAAATGATTGTTAGGGGATAAAGAAATGAAAATAAAAGGTAGGTTGAATTAATTTAGAGTCCGAAATCCCAAACCTAACGACTTAAATCCGCAGCCACTGGATCATTGATTACAAAAACTTTCCGCATTCATAAATGCACTACACGGAATTTCCCTAATTAAGAGTCATAAGAAACAGAAGGAATCGAAAAGCTCACAGAAATTCCCAATCTACAGATTCAAACAAATCTCACCAAGGGGCTGGAAGCTTAAAGGCGTTCAAATCAAGCTTTAATTCCGTATCGAACTCAGGAATCAAATCGGTAGCTAAATTCAAAGCGGTGATCCGATCGGCAACAGCGACTGATTCAGAATTTAAATAAAACGAAACAGAACGAACCGGAGAAGGAGCCAAAGCCGGTACAGGAGGAGGCGGAGAAACAGGAACATGGTGGTTCCAGCGATCAAGCATCCATGCCGAATAAACTATAATCGAAACCCCAACGAAAGCTTGAAGGAAATTGAAGCATTTGACGATGAAAGCGAGAGAAACATGACAGCAAGTGCGACCCATTACTTGTTCTTCGACAGAAAGGAATTTGAAGGTCAAAGAATTCAAACCCTAATCAAAATTTCGAGGGTTACCCTTGTTTTTGACGGGGGAAAAATGGGAAACTTTCAGTGAATGAGCAAAAGAGAAATAATTGTAAAAGGAGAAAAAAGAAAAAGGTAGAGAGAAAGGGATAATGGCAACAAATCGTATGGCTTTGGGATCCCTGTTCGAATCGAAACGATCGATCGGGTCGAAGCAATGCTGTATTATTAAGAAACTAAAGATTATTCAAAGAAAGCACTGAATTTCCCTCTCTCTCTCTCTCTCTCTCTCTCTCTCTCTCCCCGATTTTGAATGAGTTTGTTTTTACATTATTACAGCATTGCTCTCTCTCGAGAAAACGAAGAAGAAGATCAAGACAGTATTCATAATTCTATTTAAGGAAAGTGTTGTAATTTTAGTAAAATTACAAATTTAGTTTGTAAATCTTTCAAATTTGTGTATGATCTCTTTTCTAACTTTTAAAAATGTTATTAATTTTTTTAATAAAAAAAATTAAGTTTTAAGTTGATTTATAACATATATTTTATAATTAGATTATTCTTGATCATATCTCAATTTGGGCTTTATGAGCTCAGTGATTAGTTATATATGGTTAAGAAAGACTTAATTGAAAGTTAACCTCAAAACTAATTGGCAATGAGAGCAGTAACACATCTATTTTATTAAAAGTGTGAAGTCTCTGGATTTTTTCAATGTGGGATTCTCAATAGACATGTGTCCCGATGTTGCTGTGAGTTTTCATCTTGACCATTGGATTAAATTAATTAATTTGGTCCAATGAAGTATTAATATTTAGGCCCAGGTTCAATTTGGTCCAAAGGCTACCCAAGTCCAAAACCCAATTAATTGGGCCTAAGAGCCAGGTCCATAGACCAACCAAGCTCAAGTCCAAGCCCCTAAAGGCCCATGAAAACTCTATAACTAGGAGTCTCAACCCTTCAATTTGGGGGAGATTGAAAGAATCGAATACTAAAATTCTTAGGATTTGAAGATTGAAACTCTCAAGATTTGAAGTTGTAAAGAACTGAAAGATCGAAACTCTCAAGTTCTGAAGAATTGAACGCCGAAGTTCTCAAACTCTTAAGATTTAAAGACCAAATACTTAGGAGCCTAAAACTTCTATTAAATTCTTGAAGGCTTCAAAATTGAAACTTCAAGAAGATTTGGAAGACTTAAACTTCTTTAAACATTCAAGAGAAAGAACATAAGGAACATATACAACCTACTTATACTACAAATCAATATTTATACAAAATTCATTCAACAAATTAAATTTTTTCGAAATAGAAAATAGCTTGATACCTACCCATATAATTAATTAAAACTAAAATTCAAATTACAACTCTATAAAATTACATATAAATGAAGGACAGCTTGGGATAAGAAAAATCAAGATTTAAAACTAATTCTAAAAGTTATCTAGCTGATAAAAAATAGTAATAGTAATAATAAAATATTATATCATATTTTATCACATGGAAAATGTCAAATTGTAAAATTATAGTTACCACAGTCAACATTTCAGTCAAATGAAGATCAGTTATGCAACTAATTACCATAAATACCTTGTAAAGATTTAGAAAATACACATATATTGGAAATACACTCCAATTTTTTAAAGATATATGAGTTTAATCTTTCTTTCATAGAATACGATTTTCATAAATTGAGTTATGTTCAAGTTTACGTAAATTTAGCAATTTATAGTTTTGTTGTAAACTCTCAACTTTTAAAGGACACCTTAGGCATTACTATGCAAGTAAAGTTTAGAAAAATATAAACTTAGTTTAGATTTATAAATAAGAACGAAAGTTAATCAAATACTTTAAACAAAATAGCTAAAATTTATTTGGATTCCTCAAATCAACAATTTAAATCAAATAGAGTATCAAAATAAAAACATTTGCCTCAATCCAAGTCTAGCCTTTATACTCTTAGACAATAGAACGAATATGATAAATCAAATCAGTGGCGTGGAAGCTCAGGACAAAACTATCCCCATGGCACCTATAGCAAAGCATCTTGTCAACCAAAATCGAAAGAGTTTGGAGGCCAACTTTTCTTTCTTTCTTTTTTTTAAAAATAATTTTTATTTCAAACTCTCAATTTTTGTATCTATGGAGTTGTCTTGCATCCTCATTGAATGGTTAGTTAGGTTGTATGATCTTCTTCATTGTTCTAAGTGGTTTAGGGCTACTGTTGGAGAAGGCAAAAGGAGCTCTTCTTCGTAAATTTTTTTTTTTCTTTTTACGTTTTTTATTAGGTATGTTGGAATTGAGATTAACAGACTAGTTTAGAATTATGCATCCAATAGTAGTCGAACATTTTTATATCTAAATAGGTTTGTAGGTTTTTTCCCTTTGAAAATGGCATATTTATATAAATCCCCAATAGAAATTGGGAAGAACTCTAATGGGCCAATATTAACGCCAAGGCCCAATGTAATAGAAATTGGGGAAATTTGATAAAACTAATAAAATAGGAACCATTAACCTCTTATTTGTTAGTTTGGTTAAGCTTTTTTGGCTACAATTGCTCAATTTTGTTGATAAAATATTTTCATAAATATTTTTCAAAATACCATATTTTCATAAATATTTTTCAAAATACTATATTTTTCTAATTATTTTCTAAAACTAAATTTTATTTCTAATTTTTTTCCTCGGCAAGAGATCGTACATTGAAATTCTCGAAAAATAAATCCCACAAATCATTGCCCATTAAATAAGTCGGCTACGTGGACGATTAGTTGGGTCCCACTCGCTCAGACCAACGCGGAGCTCACTAATTGTCTCTTAACTGGCCAACATGGCATGCCCTTCACTTGCCACGTCTGCACGATTTCCAAAGTCCACAATGCTTTCTATCCCCTGCGCTCCATTCCATTACACTTCTTCTAGTCTCGCGATCTGGACCGTTCACAATTCCACCTCCTCCAACCGTAATTTATACCACATGATGTGGATAATTTGGAATATTGAATAATTGTAATAATAAAAATAAAAAATTAGGGTCATGAGACTCATACCATGATGCTGTAATATTAGGAGACATTGCATTTGTACGTAACATGTGGTGCAAAATCCTCACTTTTTTTTTTTAATGTTATTATGTGTTTTTAATGTTAAATTTTAAGTCCATCCTAAACTTTTGAAAAAATAATGATTTAAGCTCGTGTAACTATTTGGTTTTTAGTTTTTTTTTTATTTTAAAAAGTAAACCTACAAAATACCACCTTTATATCCATTGGTTTTATGATATGTGGTCTACTTTTTAATAGTATTCTTAGTCAACTTTTGAAAACTAAAAAAAAGTTGTTGAGGATCCTACATTTGAAAAATTATGGGACGTCGTAAATATTTATAAAATACATACATAGGTTACTCATCTTATTTCCAATTGATTTTGAGGTAGAAATCAACTTGATCTAATACAAGTGGTTTTCAAGAGTTTGTGAGATGTGAAAATGTAAGAAAATGTGGAAAAGCAAACGTAATTTTCAAAAACAAAAAGTTAAGGGTGTGTTTGGGGGCATAAGGTTATTTTAACTCTCCGTTTTGCTATAGTACCACCATTTATACCTCAGTTGTTAAAAAAAATTAACTTCTATGACCACTTTGGCGACCAGCTCTAGCAAATGTCATCTCTAACGCTCAATTTCGGCAATGACCACCTATAAGACCACCTTTAGGCGATCACTCTGTTGACTACTCATAGTAGTTAATAGTCTTCTTTTATAGTAATTTGACATTAATAGAAACACTTTAAGTATAACAAACCAAATAAACTCGAATATAAAAATACTTTTGAGAAAATGTAATCGAACACATGAGTGCTTTTATTTTAAATATTTTTTTAATAAATATTGTTTAAATGAAAATGACTCTTAGAAAAATATTTTTTCCAAGTCAATTCAAAGTCCCCATAACATATAATTTGTTTCATGGGTTTTATCAATGTTTAAAGCAAGAAAACTATGAATATATGAAAAAAAAATAGAGAAATTCACTTTTTACCCCAAACTTGGCATGTTGTATCAATTTTTATTTTAAACTTTCAATTTCATCAATTTAAACCTCAAACTTGGCATATTATATCAATCTAGAAAAATATACGTTTTCATGTTTAAATTGATGAAAAATCATTTTTACCCTAAAAGATTAGGGTAAAAATTGATAAAACATGTTAAGTTTAACGGGGGCAAATAAACTTTTTCCCAAAAATAATAATAATAATAATAAAATTAGACTAAAGAATATATGAGGTGAACAAAATCCCCAAATGAATTTCTTACAACAATTATACATTTTAATTCAATGCATATAATATAATAAGGGCTATTTTTAAATATAGCAAAATAAACCGAAAAATCATCTGGGATATAGAAGTCTATTTGCGATAAACAGTGAAATTTTGCTATATTTGTAAATATTTTCAGCAGTTTTGTCATTTAAAATAATTTTCCATATTATACTTATTTAAGTATTATGAGTAACTCCTTGAAAAACACACTTGAATAAACCTTCTTTTTGAATTGTCCCTTTTGAATAATAACATGCCATCAATTTTTTTTTAAATCATATGTTTAAGTTGACAATATTTCCTGTGTCTCATCGTAATGATAGCGGCTTATACTTAACAATGATTACTCCTAGATATACGTTTTTTTATAAATATTATGGAATTCAGGAATTAGTATTTTCTTACTTAATCAATTTTTTAGTTGAGTCTTTTTTGCATGTTCAACGGTATAAGTACATCCCAAAATGACCAAATTCACAGATAATAACTTAACTTAAAATATAATACAAGTTTAAAAAATGGATAGAATAAATCTTTATTTCTATTTATAAAATATGATATTTAAGGTACCGGTACTTGTATAATACAATACTAAAAGAACAAAAAAAAAGTTGAAAACAACCTTAATCCTAAATGCATAAAGAACTCCACGTTAAACAAATTAGCAACCCAAACACATAAATTCTATGCTCGAACCAAAGTAATGTGCACCTAAATACCGACACCTTGAACCGAAACTAAAATACTTTGCACCTCAAACAAATACTAATATCTAAACCTACACTAAAATAGTCTCTACACAAAACACAAACTATTCAATTCAACAAACTATTATAACCTCACATATTATAATAACTACAAATTATTGTAATCATCTTTACGCCCCAAACAACCTTTAAATGGTTGCCAAACAGAATCTTAATTTTTAAACTTTAATTTGTAACGATTTAATTTTTAGCCATTACTTCTTAATTTTTAGTATAAACTTTTTTAATTGCACAAATTAATATATATTAGGAAGATTTACTCAATTTTTTTTCCTATGTTAGGATTTTAAGAAAAAGAATTATTTTATATAGGTGATTCGAGTTAAATTTAGATGAAATTTAGTGAAAATAAGTTTAAACAAATTCACTGGTAACAATTTAAATTTTTTTAAATACATAATAGACTAAATTTGAACCTCTTAAAAATAGGACTAAAATTGAATTAAGTATAAAGACTTAAATCATATTTTAACTTAAAAATAATTTTATCTCTGACTCTCGAATATATATATATATATATATATATATATATATATATATATATATATATATGTGGATAAAAATTATAATTAATGAAGCGTCATATATTCAATTTAAAATATTGAATCTGCAACGTCCTCTTTTTCTTTTCATGTGGTCAATTACTTTAAGCAAATGGATGCATGGGTTGTTTTATTAAATAATAATATCTTGAATTTCTATTTCAGAATATGATTAATATCTTGTTTTTTAGTCCCATATTTTTATTTTACTCATATTATATTAGTTGCATAATATTTTCACATGTATTGGGCTAGATTAGATGCATTGATGTGGGCAACAAAAAAAATAACCAGTTTCTTTCCCAATTTCTGTTTAATTTTTTTAATAACTATTTTATATTTTTCAAAATATGGTTCCTTCTCTATAATTTTTAGGTAGGTTTTTCAGGTTCTGGAAAGACCCATTTGAATTATAAGTTAAATTCTGAAAATAGATTTAATTAAAAATATATAAGTAAATATATATTTTTTTTTTCTAGGTCACATTTACAAGAACGAGAATCGAGTTAGTGTTTTGTCTTTTATGCCTGATTTTTTACCCCTATATTTACTCATTTGTCTAAATGAAATTGAGAGTTTTTTTTTTAATTTTTTATTCTTTGCATGTTTTTTTTTTTTTTTGGTAATTGTAAATTTCGTTTTGAAATTGTTTTATTTTAAAAGTATTTATACCTATATTATGTGTTATTGCAAATTGAAATTCGAATTAGATTAGTGATATTTAAGAAATTAAATATATTTTTTTTGAAATATATAAATTTGAATAGGTAAATAAAAATGAAAAATAGAATTTTAATTTTTATAACATATTCTTTATTTACTATATTTTAATGAGTGAGAATTAAATAAAAACATTGTGGTAATCATCTGTTAGTAGTATCAATTAGTTTTTGATTATGATTGTGACTTGTTTGTAATAAAAGTAAACATTTACAAAAGAGATTCCTCTTAAGATGATTTAATTACAATTGATTTTTATTACAGTTTTACCAAACTGTCATTGTTTCATTGTGGAGCATGACACATAGCCTATGTTCAATATCTTCTTATATCGACCATCCAATGATGAAAAATATCAATAGTTACTTATCTTTCTCTCCAATCTCCTTTTCATTCTCTTTATTCGTTCTCTTTTCCCAAAAGGAGTTGTGGGGTTTTGATTTTCAAATTATAGCGAGGGAATATATTATTCTTTTGGTGATAGGGATATTAAAGAAATAACACCACCAATTGAAAATAACTTATATTGTCTTTAATTATAAATTATATTGACTTAACGATGATTGTATTTTTTATCAATATGTAGGGTGGAAAAACCGATAACATCTTATTTCAATTTTAAAGTACAAATATTTTATCGGTTGGCATAAGTTTGTACCGTCAGTTTTGAAGTCAAAAGTTCAATTCTTTCAATCCACATTTTGTAAAAATAATAATAAATAAATAATTATGGCTTTTTTTTTTTATACAATAACCTCTATAATTCTATAAACTACATACTTTTTTATTTTATTTTATATTAGTGAGTGTCCGAATTAGCTTACGTGCACCTCGACTAATTTCACGGAAGAATCGTCTGACCCTACAACATTTAAGTGTTAAAGACACTCATAGAATATTAAATCCTAGGTAAGTGATAACCATGGATTGAACTCTACGTATATAATATTTTATAAAAAATGCACGCTTATTATATTTAAGAGGAAAATGAGAATCGACATGAAATATACTTATTGAAATATATAAATATGTATTAAAAGAAAGAAAAAAAAAACTAATGTTATTTATTTATTTTAAGGCAAAAAATGAAACTCATATTATTTGATGCTAAAACAATATCCATTTGATGATTTAGAAAATAATTATTTTATAATACAAGTGACCTCATATACTTTAAACATTATTATATATCCAATTACAAAAAAAAATATATATAATAATCAGACGTCACTTCAATGATTTCATGTACTTTTAGGTACTTTTTTTTTTTAAAGTACTTTTTGGTACTCATACCATGGGTCGATGCCATATAAATAATTACTTGTAAATCACTAACGAACAAATAAAAAAATATAGTTAAAACTTAATTTAAAAAATAACCATTAATTCATAAAAATTTTAAAAATTGTTATAAAGTTGAGGAGCAAAATGACGAAAAAACGAGAGCACGGAAATTAAGAAATTATAATATTAAAATAATTAATAATAAAATAATATCAAAGTAATTAAAACAACCAAATTAAATAAAGTAAACTTAAAATAAACTAAAATAAAGAAAGTGAAATTTTATGGAAAATGAAATTTCTCGAATTTCACCAATCTTTTCTCTTCTTTTCTCTCCAATGTGTGTGTTACAATATCCACAAAAAATACTCTATTTATAGGCAATTTGGCAAGTAGGTGGTGAAACTTCATGGCCACTAAAAATGTGTCTCTAGGAGACACATGACCTTTAACCACTGAGCTTGGCTACATAATGGACATCTATTTACAAATAAAATATTTACAATACTCCCCCTTGGATGTCCATTATATATTATATGAAATATGCTTCGTTAAAACTTTATTAGGAAAAACCCAATGGGAAAAAAATCCCAGTGAAGGAAAAATAGTACATATTATATAATCTAATGCTTTTAAAAGAATATAATACATTTGCTCCCCTCATAGAAACATTACTTAAGATCTATGAGTCGCTGCATGTAACAACCCCAAATCGTTGGGGTAAATCCTCTTAGTAAATAAGTTTAAGTTATTATGTGTGAAAAAAAAGATAATAATAATAAAAATATAGTTATCCTTATATATTCATGTCTTTATTTAAGCTAAGTTGGAATTTAGAAATTTGAGCTAAGGAAAAATTTGGAATTTAGAAAAAAAAAAAAAAAAGATAATTTTATCTTTGGGCAAGTAAAATAAGGTGATTAATTTTGGTGGGATTGGATAATTGAAGTAAATCTTGGTTGTAGAAGATTTTATTTGATTTTATTTTCTTTGGTTGGAAAAGAAAAGGGGAAAGGAGGAAGGAATAGAGAATTTGGGTTTTTATAAATAGGCATTGATTTGCGTGCCAAAATAAAAAAAAAAAAAGTAAAAAGGGATTTTTCTCTTCTCCCTCGCGTGCCGCCGCCCCCCCCTGGTTTTTTCCTTTCTTTCTTCTTCTTCCGCCGACGCTACTCTCTTCTTTCTTTCTTCTTCTTCGTCTTCTTCTTCTTCTTCTCCTTCCTCGCAACTGGAGCGCCGCCGCGACATCTTCAGCGCCGCCGCGGTTTCAATCAATCTCTCTCTCTCTCTCCTTGCAGTGCCGCCTACTTTCTCTCTCTTCCACCCCGGTGCTCCTCCGCTGCCATTTCAATCAAACCACGCCTGATTTCTCGTCACCAAACCGGTAACGTGAGAGTAAGTATCTCGGACCCAAGGAAAAATTTATAGCTTAATTTGGTTAAAAAACTGTTGATGCTTGAGACTTATGTGATAAAAATTCCCTTAGGTGGCCGGGAATTGTGTTGGGTAAAAAGGATTAGAGCAACTGCAAGTTAAGCCACACTTGGTGGACCAAGAACTTTCCAACAGACTGCCGTGCGAATAAGTGAATATAATTGCTCAGGTAAGTGACTTTACTACCTGAACCACCTTCCCGCCTTATGTTTAGTTGCCATGATGAGTAATACTTCTACGCCCATTGAGATAGCATGCTTGTATGATTTTTCCTATGTTTCAAAGGATGTATGTGAAATGCTTATGCTTGTAATATGAGATGATTGTAAACAGCGCTGTTAGTGTATAAATTCATGGAAGTAAAGGAGTGAGAATTTAAATTGGTCATGAGTACCGGGTAGTGGTAACTCCCCTACATCGGCTGGATGTTCACCAGAGGTTGTGTTCCTTCGGGTTCACCAGAGGTTGTGTTCCTTCGGGTTCACCAGAGGTTGTGGTCCTTCGGGGTCACTAGAGGTTGTGTTCCTTCGGGTTCACCAGAGGTTGTGATCCTTCGGGGTCACCAGAGGATGTGTTCCTTTGGGTTCACTAGAGGTTGTGTTCCCTCGGGATCACCAGAGGTTTTGTGATCCTTCGGGATCACCAGAGGTAAGAGTTCCTTCGGGGCTCCAGAGGTTTGTGGACATCCAAATCCAACTTAGGGAGAGTATAACCAGTTCCCTATGAAAGTATGTTAGATATGCCTGTCTTAAGGCTAATGCACTTAAAGGACTTGGGTGCCAGTATAACCAGTTTCCTATTGAAGTATGTTGATATGCCTGTTGTATGACTAATGCACTTAAAGGACTTGGGTGCCTAGCCTGGCTCCGGCAGTGGGGTCACTTACTGAGCAATATAATTGCTCACCCTTTTATCTTATTTTTTTTTTCAGGTAAGGGAAAGAACGTGCTGGCGAATGACAAGAGGAAACCTTGATGGCTTCACGGGACCCATAGTAGCTTCCGCCTAGCACTGCATCTTTTTTTTGGCTTGTCTTTTATTTTGTATATGGATTTTGTTTTTGTTTTCTGTTCATGGAATTTTGTTGATTTTATTAGGGGTATCCCGAACCAAAAATTCTTTCTATATGGGTTAAATAAAATAGAAATTTTCGTAAGTAGCATTGTTTCTTTCTTATTACTCAGCATCGGGTCTTTTCTTGAAATTTGCATGCATTGAGTAATGGTCTGATTAGGATGTATTAGTCGGGTCGTTACACTGCATTCCAATGTTCTACACCAATTTTTCAAAGGTTGCAGTTGGTAATGATTTTGTAAATAAGTCTGCCAAGTTATCCTTCGAACAAATTTGTTGTACAATGATGTTACCATTTTCTTCAAGATCATGATTATAAAAAAGTTTTCGTATAATGTTGTTGGATGTTTTTTACTAAACAACAAGTCACATGCTTCACGAATGTGTTGAGTCATTGATTTTAGCCATGCACATTCTCTACTAGTTTCATGGATTGCAAGAATTTCAGCATGATTTGAGGAAGTAGTTGTTATGATCTGTTTCACTAATCGTCAAGATATAGCAGTTCCTCCATGAGTGAACAGATAACTTGTTTGAGATCTAGCTTTGAGTGGATCATATAAATATCCAGAATCCGCATAACCAATTAAGTCAAAATTTGATTTATTTGAATAAAACAAGCCCGTATCAATCGTTCCTTGGAGATAACGGAGTATATGCTTAATTCCATTCCAATGTCTTTTTGTTGCAGAAGAACAGTATCTAGCTAATAAATTTATTGAAAATGCAATATCTGGTTTTGTATTATTAGCAAGATACATAAGTGCGTCAATTGCACTAAGATATGATACTTTAGAACCAAGAAGTTCTTCATTATTATCTCGAGGTCGAAATATATCTTTCTTCACATCTAGTGAACGAACTTCCATTGGAATGTTTAATGGATGTGCTTTGTCCATATACAATCTTTTTAAAAAAAATTCTTGTATAAGTTGACTGATGAACAAATATCTCATCTGCTAAATGCTCAATTTGCAATCCAAGGCAAAATTTTGTTTTTCCGAGATCTTTCATCTCAAATTCTTTCTTAAGATATTCTATTGCCTTTGAAAGCTCTTCAGGAGTTCCAATTATATTTAGGTCATCAACATATACAGATATAATAGCAAATCCTGATTGTGATTTATTTATAAAAACACATGGACATATTGGATTATTTTGATATCCTTCTTTCAACAAATATCCACTCAGGCAATTATACCACATTCGTCCTGATTGTTTTAATGCATATAGTGATCTCTGTAACTTTATTGAATACAATTCTCGAGAACTTGATTTATGTATTTCAAGTATCTTAAATCCTTCTGAGATTCTCTTATAAATGTCATTATCAAGAGATCCATATAAATATGTTGTGACAACATCCATAAGATGCTTGTCCAAATTTTCATATACAGTCAAACCAATTAAATATCTTAATGTAATTGTATCCACCACTGGAGAATATGTCTCCTCATAATCAATACCAGGTATTTGTAAAAAACATTGTGCAACTAGTCTTGCTTTATATCTTGTTGTCTCATTATTTTCATTTCTTTTTCTCACAAATACCCATTTGTATCCCACAGGTTTGACATCTTCTGGTGTCCGGACTATTGGTCCAAAAACTTTACGTTTTGAAAGTGAGTTTAATTCTACCTCGATTGCTTCTTTCCATCGAAGTCAATCTCTTATATGTCGACATTCTTCAATAGATTTTAGTTTAGGATCCTCATTTTCAGATATAATATCAAGTACAATATTATGTGCAAAAATGTTATCAATAACTATATTAGTTCGATTCCATATATTTCCCTGTTATGACATAATTTATTGAAATCTCATTATTATCTTTAGGTATTTCACCTTCTTCACTAATTGGATTATCAGTCATGTCCATGGTTTCTTCGTGGATATTTACATCCTGAACCAAGTCTTTTTTATTATCGTTTATTTTTCTTTTCCGAGGATTTTTATCTTTGGAACCCACTGGTCTACCACGCTTTTTGCGTGTTCCAAATTCATTAGTGTTAACTTGCTGTGTTGGGATATCAATTTTTGACAGAACATTTGCAACGAATATATGTGATTTAGTTACTTTCTTTGTATCTATAAATGCAGTGGTAATTAATTTGCTATATTTTGCAAATGAATTATTTTCTAAACTTCAAGTTCACATTGATTTGTACGGGGATCTAAATGAGATAATAGTGATGCATTCCATGCAATTCCTTTTTCCAACTTCTTAATTCCTCCCCTAATGTTAGAAAATCTGTCTCATTAAAATGATAATCAGCAAATCATGCAGTAAATACATCACCCGTTAGGGGTTCAAGATATTTAATAATTAATGGGGAATCATATCCAATGTATATTCCTAACCTCCTTCGAGGACCCATCTTAGTATGTTGTGGTGGAGCAATTAGAACATATACTATACATCCAAAATTCTTAGATGAGAAATACTTGGCTCCTGGCTATAAGCTAATTGTAATGGTGAGTATTTATAATAAACTACTGGCTTAATGTGTGCAAATGACGCAACATGCAAAATAGCATGTCTCCTTACAGATGTAGGATACTTCGCTCTCATAAGTAATGGTCTAGCAATTAATTGCAAATGTTTTATAAATAATTATGCTAAACCATTTTGTGTATGAACATGAACTACAAGATGTTCAACATTTATCCCAATTGATATACAATAATCATCAAAAGTTTGGGATGTAAATTCACCAGCATTATCAATACGAATGGTCTTAATTGTATAATGAGGAAATTGTGCTCTTGACTTAAGTATTTGAGCAAGTAATCTTGCAAATGCAAGGTTTCAACTTGATAATAAGCACATATGCGGCCATCTACTAGATGCGTCTATTAATACCATAAAGTATTTAAATGGTCCACTTGATGGGTTAATAGGTCCACATATATCACCATGCATTCGTTCCAAAAATGCAGGTGATTCAGCTCTCACTTTAGCTGGTGATGGTCTAATTATTAATTTGCCTTGAGAGCAAGCATCACATAATAATTCACTAGATTGAAGAATCTTCTTATTCTTCAATGAGTGTCCATTTGAATTTTCAATAATTCTTCTCATCATTATAGATCTTGGATGACCCAACCGGTCATGCTAAATTGTGAATATATCTGGATTCATTAACTTCAAGTTCATTGTTGTATATGTTTCAATGACTCGTATATGAGTATAATATAATCCAAAAGATAAAGCATACAATTTTTCCAATATACGTTTTTCATGTGAGACATGAGATATGATATAAAGATATTCTATCTAATTTTTCCTATCAGTCTCAATATGATAACCATTTCAACGTATATCTTTAAAACTTAACAGATTTCTCTTTGATTGACTAGAAAACAATGTATTGTTAATTGTAAATTTTGTTCCTCCAAGCAAAATAATATTTGCTTTTCCAAATCCTTCAATTAGGTTTGCAGAACCTGATATTGTATTGACTTTTGCTTTCAGCATTGTCAATTTGGAAAAAGTATTTTCTATTTGTAAGTATTATATGTGTAGTTGCACAGTGTGCCAAATATAGATCTTCATTCCTCATTTTTGAGTCCCTCAATATATGAAAATTGTCCATGATTCTTCATTTAAACTAGATAATTACAATAAGAAAAACAAAACTTGAAATACAAGGTTTAACTTAAAAAACATGAAAGATAGATAAAACAATTCTGCATATTCTCAAAATCAAAAGAAACACTTGTTATGCCATCATTTTTGCTAATTTTCTCTTTAGGAGATTCAAAGAAGTCCGCCGCATCCAAATTTGTCATATTGGATGGGTCAAATCTATCATTATCCTGGTATTTAAAATTTGCTTCCACATTTTTCTCTTTTTCCTTTAGGGAAGCTTGATAGAGATCAATTAGGTGTTTTGATGTACGACAAACTCAAGACTAGTGCCCAGACATCCTGCATCGGAAGCATTTATGCTCATCATCTTTTGAATTTTTATCTTGTGGAGCTTTTCCTTTATGATCATCATTTCAAGTGGTTCTTTTGAAATTTAAATGATTAGAATGACCACCATGAAAATAATAATTATTTCTTCCTTTGCCACGACCACGACCACGATTATTAAAATTTACAGCATTCACTTCAGGGAATGGTGTTGTTCCAGTTGGTCGAGATTCATGGTTCTTCATCAATAACTCATGATTTTGTTCAGCCACGAGAAGACATGAAATTAATTCAGAATATTGTTTAAGACCTTTTTCTCGATATTGCTGCTACAGGAGCATATTCGAGGCATGAAATGTAGAAAATGTCTTCTCCAACATATCCGCATCAGTAATTTTCTCTTCGCATAATGACAATTTTGAACTGATTTTAAATAATGCGGAGTTGTAGTCACTTAATTTGAAATATTGGAGCCTCAAATGCATCCATTCATAACGAGCTTGTTTTCTGATGATCATATCTCTATTTTAAATTCTTCCACAAGATACAGGGATCTTTTATTGTTAAATATTCCATCTTCAATCTCTCATGGAGATGATGGCGAAGGAAATCCATAGCTTTTGCTTTTTCCTGAATGGATGTTGCATTTCCCTCTTTAATTGTTTCTCCCAGGTTCATGGCATCTATATGTATTCTAACATCAAACAGCCATGACAAATAATTATTTCCATTAATGTCAAGGGCTGCAAATTCTATTTTTGTAAGATTTACCATGATAATACTATCACAAAGAATTATATTTATATTAACAATTTAATATATACTAAACATGCAAAATAACATTTAATTTACTAATTATAATAAAGAGAAAATGACATACCTTCAGAACCTACCTTCAACGGAAAAACAGCAAGAGCTCGTGCTGATAACGTGTTGTAAAATTGAAGAGTAAAATGACGAAAAACGGGAGCACGAAAATCGAAAAATTATAATATTAAAATAATAAAATAATATGAAAGTAATTAAAATAACCAAATTAAATAAAGTAAACTTAAAATAAACTAAAATAGAGAAATTGGGATTTTATGGAAAATGAAATTTCTGAAATTTCACCAATCTTTTCTCTTATTTTCTCTTCAACATGTATGTTATAATATCCACCAAAACCCTTTATTTATAGGCAATTTGGCAAGTAGGTGATGGAGCTTCATGACCACTAAGGAAGACACATGGCGTTTAGTCACTAAACTTGGCAACACAATGGACATCTATTTACAAATATAATATTTATAATAAAAATATATATTTAATAAATCCTTCCCATTTTCATTTTGTCCGATAAGTTGTTAAAATTTTAAGTATATGTCCAATAAATCACGGATTTTTCAATATTATGAAAATTTAAAGTGTATTTTTCGATATTGTTAAAATTTTAAAAATCTACTGAACAAAAAATTACACAAAAAAAAAAAAAAACCAAACAAACAAACAAATGAGAATTTAAAATTGATAAAAGATCGATTAGATACAAAATTAAAAGCTCATGACTTATTTGAAAATTTGTAAGGCTTATAAATTAAAAAAAAAAAAAAATTCAAAAGTCAAGCCTCATTTGGTAGTAGTTTTATATTTAGTTTTTTGTTTTTAAAAATTATGCTTGTTTTCTCATAAATTTTTATACTAAAGTTCTCATAAGAAACATTTGAATTCTTAGTCAAATTTTAAAAATATAACAAGTTTTTAGAAACTACTTTTTTTTTTTTTTTTTCAATTTTTGACTTACTTTTTGAAAATTAACATTAGTGAAAAGTGGATAACAAAACAAAGAAACTTATAGGTAAAAGTAGTATTTATAAACTTAATTTTCAAAAACAAAAAAATTATAAACTAAGGTCCCGTTTGATAAATGTCTCGTTTTTTGCTTTCTATTTTTGAAATTTAGTTGGTCCATCCAATTTCAATTCCTATGGTTTTCACATTTCTTAAGAAAATACTTTACTTCCTAGTCAAATTCTAAAAACAAAAGCAAGTTTTTGAAAATTACATTTTTTAGTTTTCAAAACTTGACCTAGATTTTTAAAATATGAGTACAAAGAAAATAGATACCAAAACAAAGAAACTCGGGAAGAAAGTAGCATCATAAGCATAATTTTTGTTAAAAATTATGACCTCATTTGGTAACCATTTGGTTTTTTCGTTTTCGAAAATTAAACCTACAAACACCTCTGATCTTCTACCTTTAAATATCTTGCTTAGTTATATTCTTTTTAGCAATAGTTTAAAAACCCAAGCCAAATTTTAAAAACTAAAAAAAAATCAAAATTTATTGAAATAAAAATTAGCTAAGAATTCATATCTTTTAAAGGATAAAAATAATTCTAAAAAATTAAGATAAATTATATTTAATTTTTAAAAATTAAAAAGTAAAAATCAAATGATTATTAAACCGATTATTCGGTTTAAATAATTACTAAAAGAAAGTCTAACACAAATTTAAATATAAATTATAAAATTATAAAAGAAGCAAATTGAAGCAACTAGCTTAGTTTGTGACAATTATATGATTGGTCAGAATTGGCGGCAAGGAGACTCTGGATTTTAACCCAATTCCCTCTCTCGGTGTTTTTATTTATTTATCTATTTATTTTAATTTATTATTATTATTATTATTATTATTATTATTATATCTGAGCAGGTAATTTCCCCATACATATTTTTCTGCATAATAAAATATTGTCCACACCAATAATTATCCTCTGCATCGCTCTCCATCTGGGACCACCTGCACCCCACCGTTGGTCCCGTTTAATTCCCAGATCACTTTATTTACTTCATCCTGGACCGTCCATTCTCCACTTCATTTAATATCCACCGTGCTCTACGAATCACCAGAACTGCTGGAATAATAATGGATAAATTATTTAAATCCCAAAAACTTTTTAAATCTTTCCATTTTTGGTGCATCGTCTTTGTATAAATTAGACACGACCATTTTCCCTCCTTCGTGGGGCCCACGGAATCTATTAGGGAAGAATCTCTATTTAGGTGAAAAATGCGAAGATGTAGAGGAGACTGTTGGGTTCGGGGTCCAATTTTATTGTTTCAGATTGGTTGAGTTCAGTGGTTGAGTTCAGTAAATATACGTTATGATAGATAACTCCAATTATATTTTTTAAAATTGTTTTTTAATTTTGTAATCTAAACAATACAAATTTTAAAATATTTTTTAAATTTTAGATTTTAAAACGTTGAATTATATTATATAAAAATAAAACTATTTAGAAATATAATATGTCATGGTGTAACATCACTTCATTTCTTAAAAAATTAAAATACGTATTATGTAATATATTATAAATTATAATGTCACAAAATAATAATTGTACAAATTTTTTAACATAAAATATGTTCATCAATAAATTAATAATAATTTATTGTGACATAATATTTAATGGTCAACTACAACCAGTTTTATAATATATAAATATAATATCAAATACATTTTAAACAATTGTTTAAATTAGAATTTAGTTTATGAATCTAGTACCAAACATATATTTGAAAACATGAAATACAATTTTGTTTTCATTGAACCTCTTATTTTCAAATTTTTGTTTTCAAATTCTTTACCAAACATACTCTAAACTTTTTTTATTGACTAAATAGAAATGTGACGGGTGTGCATTTCCTATCCTTTTTCTTGTTATTACTATTTTGATATGTATATTTGAACCATTTAAATTTTTTTAATATTTAAATTTAATGGTTTTTCTGAAAAGATATTAATGTCTTTTTTTGGTTAATAACTTGACTTTTTATATATTTGTATGTGAACTTTAAATAATTTGAGACAATTTTATAATATTTTAGTTTGAACTTCTGGAAAAATATTGTTGAATATTTTAACTATATATATATATATACAGATGTTTTTGTTAATTATCTTAATTTGATCATTCGGAATTAATAAAAGACACTCGAATTTCTCTTTAAACGAAACTTTTTGAATGAAAAGTAATTTTTTAAATAGAGATTTTCCAAAAAAAATAAATAAATAAATAACCATTTTGAATTTCTTATCTAAAGAAAATAAATGAAGAACAATTTCTTATAAAGACTTCGATCCCTTGAATTCTCTATTCGAGATTCTCTCTAGAAAAATTTTGCATTTTAAAATATGGGTGGGACAGGGTCGCATTGGTTAATTAATAAATTAAGAAAGTAATGAAATCAATTTAATTTTGGTATTTAAACTTGCAAAATGACCATTTTAATTAATTAGATTAAGGAATAATATTTAATTGTTTCTTCCCCTACTATTTTTCTTTTTAGATGACAACCCTATGTCGAAGGGTAAAGTTTCTTAATATCATATTGACGATATGAAATCAACCATTATGGAATGCAAGAGTGTCATAAAAATGAAACGACAACAGAAACCACGTCTAGTTAGAGATTACGTAGATGAGTTTAAGTTCCAATAAATAAAACGAAAAAAGACGGAATGAAATAAATTAGCTAAGATCTCCACAAGTTTATCCTGAACATCACGAACTGAAAATACAAAAACTGAATATTTGAAAGTATATAGACTAAAATTGAACAAATTTCAAAATATAAGGACCAAAATAGTATTTTAAACATATTTTTTCATCTTCTCATCCTCAAAATTTAATTTCCTACTTATTTCAAAAGAATTACCTCATAAATTTTCTAGCTACTTTTCAAAAATTTAAACTTTTACATAATTTTAAATGAAATGAAAAGAAAATAGTTATAAATAATTGGTGTGAAGGTAAATTCAAACCTATATAATAGTTGAGTCAAATAAACTTCATTCTATTTGATCTCTAAACTTAAAAAATATCTAATAATTTTTAGTTTTATATTAATTATATTTCTAAACTTTGAAATAGATCTAATTTTTTATCTATTAGATCTTTAACTTATTTGACATGTTTAAATTCACGTGTTTACGAAAATGTAAAATTAAAATTAAGAGTTTCATAGTTTTAGTCTTTGAGGTTTAAAAAATATGTGTGGCGGCCCTTGGAATTTTTAAAATGTACCTTTTTAGTCTCCAAATTTTTAAGAATATGTGTATTTGATTTATAAATTTCTAAAATATACCATTTTTGTTCCCAATATTTTTTAGAATAGGTATAAAAGGCTTCCGAATATTTTTTATTTTGAATAATTAAATAATTTTTAAATTAAAAACGATTTTAAAGAGAAGATATAATACTTTAAAATTATTTTTAAAATTTAAAATGACGTATAATTATGTAAGATAATAAAGAAAATTGTTTCAAAGATGTCGTAAACATATTCTTACGTTCAAAGTCTAAAAAGACACATTTTAAAAATTTATGGACCAAAATTCATTTTAGTCCCATGCTTTTAAGTTAATTCAATTTTAGTCTTTATACTTTTAATTGTCTAATTTTAGTTACTATATTTTCAATAAATCTTAAATTTAGTCTCTCTAAATTAAATATTATCGAATTGAATAAATAATAATAATTATATTCATGCAGAGAACCACCATGTGTGAATACGTTTTCAAAATATATAGTAAAAATGCTAATAGATAATAAAAAGTTGGAAAAAAAAAGTTACATTTTTGGTCTATAGGTTTAAAAATGTTATACATCTAGTCCTTAAATTTTGAGTTTGGTTTCCATTTAGTCCCTAATTTTTTGTATTGTTACAATTTTACCTTTAAAATTTGAGTTTATTTTCAAATTTACATTTTTAATCTTAAATTTTTATTAAATATTCATGTCCAATCATTGTAGTAATGTCTACTAATTAATTTAAAAATAATTATGAAGTAACATCTTAAACTTAATTTTAATAGTTCTTAGTTATAATTCTAATAATTCTTCCAAATTAATTAATAAAGAGTAATTAGTGAAAAATTCACTCAGTTTATTCACATAGGCCAACACTAAGGGTGAAAGTCTATTCAATTTTGTCTGTTTTAGGGTCAACCAATAACTAAATCAAACCAATTGATTTTATTAAAAAAAAAATCTATCCAAACTAATGTTTAATAAAGAAGAATATCAATGAATTTGTTTTTATTTGGTCTAGTTTATTATCCGTTGGCCATTTTTTCTAATTTTAAATTAAAATTAAGTCTATTTCTTTTCTTATGTATTGAAATTGGAAATTTTTATTATTTTTTTCTTGACACTTTCTAAATAAAAAACCATACACACTACATAATAATTGGGATTTGTTTTTAAACAATAAATATATATGCATAATAAATATATATGAGGTTAGAGTTTACTTTTAAAGATTTAGTTCCATTTTGATTGATTTTTTTTTTTTTTTTGGATAAAGAACCAATATTTGTAGGTTTCTCCAAGTACAAATCAATTAATACTAAAAAAATAAAATAAAATGAGTTGAATTAGTTTGGTTTTAATCAACACAATATTTTCACCCATAAATTTAACCACAAAAGGGTACGAAATATTTTGAAGAAAACCTTACATTCCTTTCAAGAAACCTTAGGGAAGTAATTATAACTTATAATAAATTAAAAGAAAAAAAATATATATATATTTAAAAAGGCGGACTTCGGGAAAGAGAAGTACATTGATTTGGGCACATAACCGTCAAAAGCCCAACTCGTCCTTTTCCGCTCTCTTTCTCAGCAAAGAAGAGAGAGAAAGATAAAGAGAAAGGAGGGAGAGAGAGCTTATCCTGGAGCTTGAAGGCAGCTCAAGTTTGTACGGAGAAGGCGTTCACATTATTCACAGTTCACACTACCAAGCAAAAGGCCAACCACGAACTACCATTAATTAGAGCTCCTGGAAATTGAGCTACCATGAAAGACAATTGACAATTGGAGCGGCCATTGGGAAAAGCTTACTGCGGTTAGGAAACAGACGAAAGTAAGAACTTACTCGATACTACTTTTGACAGAGAGTTCAAGAAATTGGAACTGTTTTTTTTTTTTATTCTGGAATTTAGTTACACCGACGTTTGATTCCTTCAGTTTTGTTGCGGTTTCAAAGCGTCAGGGATACGTAATCAAACTGTTGAGCGGCTTCGAATTCTTGCTGATTCTTCTTGTTGGTTAATTAAACGGATTCGGATCAGGTTTTTGTTGTTTTCTTATCTTTGATTTGTCTAGAAAAGAGGATGAATTACTGCGTTCCTGATTTTGAGACCGACGAAGGTTTATCGCTTCCTTCTTCTTCCGTCCACTCGCGCTCCAAGACATCTTCCATGTGAGTATTTCTTTGCTTATTTCTTCATTCATTGTTTCATGATTCGAGATTCATTTCATGCATACGAGGCTGGATTTTGTTTGGTTTAAATACACAGGTCAGATGGCGAGGTTATGGAACTTCTTTGGCAGAACGGCGAAGTGGTAATGCAAAGCCAGAACCAGAAATCCAGGATGAAATTACCGCCGTCTACAACCGCGGAGGAAATCACGTTCAGAGACACTCGACCTATGAATCAAGAGGAGGAGCCGCAGCTTTTCATGCAGGAGGACGAAATGATTTCGTGGCTTCATTATCCTCTTGTTGATGATTCTACTTTGGAGAATAGTTTCTGTGAGGAACTCCTCTATCCTTCGCATCCTCAGAGTATTGAGCAAAACGCCGGCGTTTCTGCACAAGTTAGAACTAGTGATGGCATGGAGTTTCAGCCGTGCACGGCGACGACGGCGACGGCGACCTCAACGATGGCTGCTCGGCCGCCAATACCACCGATGAGAAGAACAGAACCGGAAACTAAGGTAAGTAGTTTTGGGCTCTTCTCGAGGCACGCACGGAGGCTCGAATCTGGTCAGTCGAATTCGAAGAGCAAGGTAGGGGATTCTGCAGTGGTCGGTTCGACTTCGAGCAACACAGCGGTGTTGACGCCCGAATCTACGGGTACGGAATTACAGAGGACGGCTTTAACCGATACATCAAGCGCTGATTTAGCCTGCGCGGTTATTAGCGGTGGTGGAGTAGCGGCTACGTCGACTGGCAAAGGTGGAGAACTGATGAAGATGATAGTTGGTGAAACAGAATCGGTTCAAAGGACCACGAGTCTTGAGGATCGGAAGCGAAAAGGGAAGGAAACGGATGATTCCGATTACCTATGCTATAGCACGGTGAGTCTTGCTACGAACTCGGTTAATCTGGCGTTATTCAGTTTCTCGTTTTATTTTATTTTCCTTTGATTTTCTTTTTAGAGTACTTTTCCCTTTGATTTATTACTCGTGCGATTTTTGACCATAAACCTTATGAAAAAACCGGACCACATCGAATAATTTTTTATTTTACTGAAGTTAGCTGTGGGAACGGCATAACTGAGTTACGAGCATGGGCCCGTTTTCTCGGTTCCCTAGAATCTACATTCACTCCCTTTTTTAGTACTTCTCGTTCTTTTGGTACGCACACCAAGCTTTTAGTATTAATCTGCAGTAATTGGTGGTTTACTGATTTCCCACACTTCTTGGGTGGTATACTGATGTGTTATAGATTCAGTTTCCCTGTGATTAATTTGGAGTGGATGGTGCTTTGGCCTATGCATGGTTAATCAGAGATCGAAAATAGGATGTTTGTTTCATTGGAACCTAGAACGGGCATCTGGATTATCAACATTCGTGTATCCTATCTGTCCATGGGATGGTAATTTGCCTCTTTGAGTCTGGATATTCTTATCCATGAGATGGGACGTGGATTTTTAGATTTGTATCAATCACTTATAAATTACAATGGAGTTTGATTTTAGGCACAAAACTATTATATCTAAGTATGGTTTATTTTTTTTTAGTTCAAATGGTTAAGACATATAGAGGTTCAATTTTCAAGGATACAATATCTTGACCATTTGAACTACACTTACGGGTTGACAAGTACCATATTAATTTAATTTACACACAATCAATTAAATTGAATTTTTGATAAGTAAATTTAGTTTAGATGATTTTTTTTAAAAAATTTTTATATTGAATTAATTTGCACCCAAAAAATAGAGTAAATAAGTCCATATTAACTTTTCGTATAAATTAATATATCAAATAAAACATAAAATAAATTATATCTAATTTAGTTAAGATGAATTTTATACATTGAATTAATTTTCATCCAAAAGAGTAGAGTAAATAAATGCCATATTAACTTTTGGTATCAATTAATATATCAAATAAAACATAAAATACTAGGATTGATGATGTACCAAAAGTTTAAAAGGTAGACCATCAAGGAAATGTCTAAGAAATTTAATAAGCTAAAATGTACTAACTTGAGTTTAGCTCAACTAGTTGAGGTATTAGGGATCAGAAGGTAGAGATTTAAATTTGTTTTGTTTTGGTTTATCTTTTGTATTTTTTTTTTTTTTTTTGGGTAATTGCAAGTAGGACAGAATAGTTTTTTGTTCCCTGTGAAATGCACATTCAGAATATTAAAAACAACTATCCCTTTGACTAAATTTACATAATAGAGAGTTGTTTTACCTGTTTGTTTCTTGTTCACCAATTGTAATTGTACACAACCGTATATAACCACTCAAATGGCTTGCAAAACAAGTTTCTCGCCCCACTATTCAAATTTCATAACAACTTTCTTGCAAACCAGTTGTGATTTTGGCAGGAAGGAGTTTTCATTTGTGTTCCGGTTGGAAAGTTATTGGAATTCCCAACCAGAACTCATGTAACATCCACGGGGAAAATGAATGAAAACTTGAAGTTCAATCAGGATTTTTCTGGAATATCCCGGGAAATGATTTTGATTTTAATTTTTATTGTCGTTATTTCTTCTTCTCGTTCCCTGCTGAGATTGCCACCGGAAAAGCATATGGAACAAATTTCTTAGAAAGGACTGTTTATATTAACTAGAAAGCATTGTGTTATTTCTGTTAATTACTCATTATTTTCGTCATGATAGTTACTGGTAGTGACTCTAACAATCAAATTATAAAAATAATTAAAAATAATAGCAACGTGTGTAGAAAAAATTTCTGAATTGCATGCCAGAGAGCATTTTTAATAGCTGGTCAAAGTTTTCATTCATAGGGTAGAGAGTTTGATGGTCGCCTGGATTCTTTTAGGATATCGAGTAATGGTGATAAACATAAAACTCAGGGAAATCTTTGCGATGAGTAAGGAACTAAGTTAGTGCCCGGAGCTGAAGGGACTATCGACTATGGCAGGCTTTCTGTTCAGATGGTTGCGAGGTCTAAAGAATGCTGCTATGTTTGAGTGAGAATTCTTGGTTTGGATGCGTATGAACTAGAGCCATTCGTTGGAGAGATGCTTTTATGCGAGCGAGCCAAACACCTAATTTGGACTTGTCGGTGCTAGGCCAGTGATTTTTCCAAAGAGCTAGCTTGACTTTGAGCGAACATATGTGTTAAGCATGTCAAGGAATAATTCCCGTATACTTGATGTATAATTAATTTAGATGAAATCTGCCAGAGAAGCTTTGACGGAACCTGTGAAAACAAGTCCAATTAATTAAACATATGTCAAGAAGATTTTTGCAGAAAAATCCTACGAGTCTATTATCCTTAATTTTCAGGCACTTGTAATAAATACCTTAAAACCCGGATGGAAAGGTAACTGGGTGTGCTTATGTAGGTGGCGTTGCTTTGTATGGTGGTTCCAGGTTCTATATGTGATTCTGAAATATTGTGCTTTGAGTGGCTTCTTGCGTGCTTCTTCTGCGTATGTAAATTCTGATGCTTTGGTGCCACTTTCTAGATTTTCAAAGTCTTGTTAAAATTCTTAACTTTATAAACATTTTCCAAAGGACGTTGAATTCGAATCTACTGATGCAAAGAAGCAAGTTCGTGGATCAACCTCTACAAAGAGATCTCGTGCTGCTGAGGTCCATAATCTCTCAGAGCGAGTAATTTTCTGCCGTTAGCACTTTGTTTAATCATATATAAAGGACAGTGTAGTTTCTTCTGTGTTTTTGTTATCCGTCTATTCATGGAATATTCAACCCTCCATTGCAGAGAAGAAGAGATCGAATAAATGAAAAGATGAAAGCTTTACAGGAGCTCATACCTCGGTGTAACAAGGTGCATATACAATTAGCGAGATAATTTCCAACCCCTGAAATCAGTGCGTAGATCAAATTGTTTCTTCCCATTTCTCTTTATTCACTGAGATTTGGTTAATATTTTCTCAAATTTCAGGCAGACAAAGCTTCAATGTTGGACGAGGCCATTGAATACTTGAAGACGCTTCAGTTGCAAGTTCAGGTTGATTATCTCTATCGTGTTTACTTGAAAATCACATTGAATACTTTTGCTTTCTCACTTCTTTTTCAAATTGTTATATGAAGAGAAGTATGTAAAAATAGGGAGAGAGGGAGGTTGAACCTACCACTACCACACTAACACTTAGACCATTTGGGCTATACTCATGTCTTTGATTTCAAGTATATTTTTGGATGGGAATGCGATCAAAGTCCCACATCGTTTAAATAATGGGATGATCATGAGTTATAAGGGATAACAATTATCTCTAATGGTATGGGGCATTTTGGCGAAACCAAAAGCAAATCCATGATGCCCAAAGTGGATAATATCATACCATCGTGGAGATATCTAGAGGTTCATTGTCCCTAACAAATTGGTATCAGAGCCATGCCCTGTTGGAATCCTCAAGTGTCAAACAAAGAAGTGGGGACTGTGGAAAATATAATCATGGCCAGAGTATCGGTTCATGGTTGAGCCTTCAAATGGACAGTGAGCTCAAGTGTAATTCGAATGGATGACTACTTTGTGGTTGAGTTAGCACGAAGATCAGATGACTATTTGAAGGAAGGCTCGGTGATCCTTTGTTCAAGGGGAGGATTGTTGGGTGGAAATGCGATCAAAGTTCCACGTCCTTTAAATGAAAATAAAGGAAGCAAAACCATGAGGGTTATTTCCAAAGTGGATAATATCATACCATCGTAGAGATACTTGGAGGGTAGTCCCTAACATATATGAATACATTTTGATTCTTAGAGTGAAGTTCACTATATTCGCATTTTAGCAAAGTTTCTTTTCTAAAGTTGGCAGATGGTCTTGATTCCCTCTGTTCTGAAAGCTATCCCTATTTATTTTCTCTCTCATTTTAAAGCGTCGTGTGCAGTTCATAAGAATAATGAGAAGCTTATGTGCAATCTCGGGGATGGAGGAAGGAAAATGTTCACACTTGGTTAGATGGGAAGGCTAATGCCCAAAGTGGACAAGAACATACTATTGTGAGATATGTAGATGATTCTATTTTTGGTTCTAGATGATTCTATTTTTGGTTCTAAAACTAATATAGGATGCTGTTTGAATCAAGATTTTCAAATTTGATAGTTGAGAGCTGTAAGTTTTGGATTCAGTCAGGTTTGGTTGTCTATAATATACCAATTTCATCAGTTGCGTTCATCTCCCTTGTCCATGAAGGTTAAAGCTATAACTGCTGATTTTACAGCATCTACGGTTTTCAGGATGACAAAAGAATTCTCGACCTAGGCAAAATTGCTCTAAACACCGAAATAGTATTTTAAACGTGTGTCCAAAGATTCACACGTTGCTTTACTAGCTATGCAATTCGTCAGGTTTGAGATCAAACCCACCTCCTGCTTGTCTTCTGATAGTTACTATTATTCTTTTCAATCAACAATCAAACCTACCTTCTGGCTCGTTTCCTGATAGTAACTATTATTCTTCTTTTAACAACAATGCCAATGCAGATTTCAAGGAAGAAAATTGGAGAGGCATCTTCTAAATTTTCAATGATTGCTTATTCAAAACAATCCTTGGTTAAACTCTACCCTGCAACCCTCTCTCCGCATATCTTGTTGATGTATTTCTGAGAGCCCAACTTAGAGATAGGATTATCAGTAGAATATTGGAAAGAGCATAAGGGTATTTAGCTAGGGGTGCCTTGGTTATACATAGTGTGTTAGGGACCTTAGAAGGTGTGAAGATTTGTGGGAATTTTGAGAGGGTAGCCCTCTCGAAAAGCTATTGTAATATACATTTCTATCTTTTAATGTTCTTTGTCATTGAGTTTTTTTGTTAGGTGGTGTCCTAATCGTATGTCGCTTTTGAAAGCTCCAGCTTTGTATCCAGTTAGAGAAGCGCCCAACTATTTCTGTTCCTGTGATAGTTAGAGGTCGTTCTCAGTGGTTGAGAAAAGGACATTAGTTCAGAAGTGTGTACGGGGTAAAAGGGAAAGAGACTGATGTGATGAGTGACTGAGATAGGAATTTTATTTCTATTTATTTTTATTTTTTTTTTGCTGATTCTGTAAGCTCTCTATAGAAAAACCTTACATATACGCCTCAAATGAAATTGGTGGACTATAATTATTAGTACCATACTATCTATTATTATTATTGAAGTGTGAATACGATCAATTTCAATATAGATAAATCTACGATATATATCTTAGGAACCATCTCTTTTTCTTTTTGTCAAGAAAAATATGGTAAACTAACTTTTCCCGAGAAGGTGTATGGTTCGAGTCCGCATGGATGCCGTAAGTGGATGTAGGCTCATCCCCAAACCACTCAAAACTGTGTGTTCAGTTCTTCTACCTTTCTACCTGTAGCGTTATTTCTTGTTTGAGATCAAGCAAGTTAATTTTCTTCTGCGTTTAAAGCTTAAAATGGTGAACTTGAATTTGTGACCTGCCCTACTATCAGCTTGATTACTCATGCTAACAACCCTTCCTCACTGCTGGAACATTCTACTCTTTCTAATCTCGCTGCATGATCCCTTCTTAATCTTGCATCAATCCTAATGAAAATTCATTTACTGAAATAGAGTTCTTAAAGCCCTCCCTCCCCCTTCTTGTCCTCAAAATTAAATGAAGAATGGTTGTAGCATGACAAACCTGGTACAGTATTCATGATAAGTAATTCGAATATTGACCAGTTTCAATGCAGATGATGTCCATGGGATGTGGTATGATGCCTATGATGTTTCCTGGTGTCCAACAATTTATGCCTCCAATGGGAATGGGACTTGGAATGGGCATGGGCATGGGCATGGAAACAGGTGTGAACCGTCCCATGGTGCCGTATCCTAACATGTTAGCTGGACCGATGTTTCCGAGGCAAGCTGGAGCTGCTCAACTTGGACCAACTTTCCCTTTTCCACCCTTTCATATGGCGCATGTTCCGAGTACCGATCCATCAAGAATTCAAGAAACAAATCAGTCGGATCAAATGCACAACTCATCAGGAATGCAAAATATAAATCCGCCAAGGGCCTTGAGTTCACTTGATGGCTATCACCAGTTTCTTGGTACCCAACGGATGCGACTGCCAGCAGCATCATCACAGCCTTCCCCACAGGTATCATTATAATCAGTTTTGTGTTTATTATAGCTCATAAGTGCATATTTTTTAGCTCTCTAATTCTTCCACAGAATCAACCACCAGCCCTGCTACCTGGAACGCACAATCAACATACTAGTCGGAGACTTGAAAACATCGAAAATCACGAATCAGGGAGCCCTACCACGGATCCATGTAAGCTTTCATCTGAATGTTTTGTTTCATATGGTGCCTAAAGTTTCCTTTTCCTATCCTTTGAAATCTTGTACCTTCATTTATTTATCCGATGCGAGTGTCGTGGAGAAGCAGCTTAAGCTACTCTAATCTTAACTTTATATGATTGCAGGTTGAAATTGGAAGCACGGAATTTCTTAGATAGGCCCTACATTACATGCCTGCAAAATTTTGTAGCTAGGTAGAGTTGGATTACAATAACAACATAACACAGGTTGACATGTAAATTATGCATCGTTCATCCCATTATCAAGTGAGAACAACAGCTCCTTTCTCAATTTTCTCCCTTTTCTTTCTTGGGATTTGTTTGAGTTTTTACACATGATGATGTAAACTCTCAGATAATCACACCCTACACATCAGCTAATTGTGACTTGAGAAGTTGAGATTGATCTCATAAATATTAGGGTCGGTTTGGAATGACTTTGTAAGTGCTTAAAAATGTTTTTAAATTAAAAGAAAAAGTATTTTTAAGCACTTGTAAAGCAGGTAATTTGTTCTTGAACTATGGGGAAAATTCTCTCTGGATGGAATTTTCTGCATTTGCAATGACGTATTGGAACTCTTGAAAGTGGATTTCCATTGTTTCATCTCACGTGGTTTTTTTTTTTTTTTTTTTTTTTT
>QLSR01000515.1:933069-946566 GCA_031780015.1 Citrullus colocynthis
TTTTTTTCCTTTGGTTTATAGCATTGAAAGAGGAAAGAGGAAGGTGAAGAGGACAAAGGCTTGTGAAGAGAAGACTGAGGTGAATGAAGAGAATTTTCTTTGGATTTTGGAGTGAACCAAGCATAGACTAGATAATAAGTTATTTTAACATATTCAATTTAAATTTTGATATTTGCTTGTTTCCTATTGATTATAATTTTCTACCCACGAGTGTTATTAGGTTTTCTCTCCTTACGCAAAGGAAAGAAGGGTCAACCACGTTTGAGTTTATGTTTTCTTGTTAGTTGTGGAAGAAATTGACACAAGAGAAACATAAACCATCTCTTTTGAAGACACTTTTATTAAGAATATACAAGGTCGGATATTTTGAGATTTATTCTTTTGCAGTAATATAAGATGTCGAGATATCTGGAGATGCTCAACGAGGACATCTCAAGAGTTTTAGATGCCCTCTTGAAATATGGACTTTTGAGATTTCCATGTTGAGTGTATTGTTTCTAATATATATAATTCGGTTGAAAAATAACAATAATATAAGCTATATTAATTTAAAAAGAAATTTGAATTAGTAAAACATAAATATGTTATATAAATTAAAATTAAATTAAATTAATTATAAATTAATAAATAGTCGTAAGTACATTCTTTGTACATCAGATAAATTTAAGTCATTCATCAGATAAATTTAAGTCATTCTTGAGTAAAAATCCTGCTAACAAACATAGGTATCTAAACTATCTAAAAATATTCATACAAAATAAATATAGTTATTTAAAGATGTCGGAGATATCATTTAATATGACTCATTGACACTTGAATTGCACTTAATTTTAGTTCTATTCTCATTTAACTTCATTTAATATAACCTAAGTTTAACTTTGGTTTGTCATAAATAATACTCAATTGTCTTTAATGCAACTTCTAACAAGATGTCTTTGTTCATATCACAAACAAATAAATATTAGCCGCTTAGAAAATGGATTAGTCGTTCTCCTTGGTTGGACTTTGAATCGGTAATGATATGATGGCCATGGTTGAACTTAAAACTTTATCAAATAGTTTATAAGAATTATTGAGTGATGTTCTGGTAATGTTTTCATTTCTCGTTTTTTAGTTTTTATTAAATTTTTTTTTCTTTTTTTTTTAAATAATAAAAAATACCGTGTTTGTTAAATACTATTTTGGTCATTGTAACAAATTTCTGAATCTACCACCAAACACAGTATATGAAATCACGAAATACATCCATTATTTCATTGAATCTCTTTTTTCAAATTCTCTAACAAATAGGCTTTATGTTAGATTCTTTTTAGGGCTTTCTACATATAAGACCTTCAATGTTAGACCTTATTAGTTCTCATGTGCCCATAAATTTCATATATATCTTAATAAACCACAATATTTCACAAATGTCCATATCCATTTACCATTTTAGGCTTCCCGATACAGTTTTTACATTCCACCAATTTTTAATAAATAATAATTAAGTAAAAATAAATATGACAATTGTTCATCTCCATCCCAAACCGAAAAACCATATATGAAATAAAATTAAATTGAAGAAATTTTTTTTTAATGAAAACTCAAATGTTTCCTTGATTCATGTGCAAAATTAATTATTATTATTTTTTCCATAACAATCACTCCCTCTTTTAAACCTAGATGATTTCACACCTCCTACCCACCTCAATTTCTCCTTTATCTCCCATCCACACTGTTTCATACCCCTCTATCGCCGCCGCTCGCCCATCGGAATTAATCGCCCGTCCACAGCAGCGTCGTTCGTCTTCGTTCATCAGCCATTTTCCATCATCGTCGACTTCTGCACACCATTGACAGCCTGAGGTAAGCTGCTAGTCGCCTTCTCATTCTTTCTCTCTCCTATTTGTGGCTTGCTTCCCTCTATTCATGTCGTCGCACCAAGATCCAGCCACCCATTCAAATGCATGGAGATCAAATCAAATCTGGCTTGCTTCCCTCTATTCATGTCGTCGCACCAAGATCCAGCCACCCATTCAAATGCATGGAGATCAAATCAAATCCATGCAGATTCAGCCCCTACTCTAAATCCATGGAGATCCGGTGCCCCCAGTCCAGATCCGTGGATATTTGGCCCCCAATCTCTAGCAACCCCTTCGATATGTACTCTAAAGTATTAATATTTAGGTTTATAATTGTGAATGTGGGATTTCGACATATTTGCTCTGTAATGGATGGTTTATTTTGAAAATGGTGAATTTGTATATAATATATATTGTGGTATATCGTATATATTTTTAATGATGTGGGATTTCTGCAAATTTATTAGCATGTAATATATAATATATAAAGTGAGTTATTTAAAATAATATTCATATATTGTACTTTCATATGAATACAAATTTCGAATGATACAACCATTTATTTGAATATATTTCAAATATATTTACTAGTATATTTTATATATTGGTTAGAATATTTGCAAAACCTAATACAATTTTCAAAGGTAAATAATCATGAATCTGCTAGAAAATCCAACAACTTGCGTAAAAAAACTGTGGTATTTAAGTACATATCAAATATATTTACCAGAATATATCACATACTGGGTAGAACGTTACAAACATCTAATACAATGTCCTACGGTATATTCAATATATTATAGTCATATGGATACTGTTATAACAAAACTTTCAAATGGTACAACCATCTATTTGAGTACAAATAATTTACTTGTATATTTTATATATTGGTTAGAATATTTGAAAACAACTTGCCATGAAACCAACTGTATTTGAGTGCATATCAAATATAATTACTAGTACATTTCATATATTGGTTAGAACATTGCAAAAATCTAAAACATTTTCATTGTATATGATGAGGACAAAAATCCATCCGCTATACTAATCAAAATATTAATGACATGCCTAATATTTATATTATATAAACTTGTAAAAATTTTTGTTCGCCGTATATATATCTACGATTGTGCTTAAAAGTCAAATATGGTTTATATACTTTGAAATATTTTGTACTACAGAATATATATATATTGGTCACTTACAACCTCCATAGAAAAAAATTGAAAAACTATTAACAATATGACTAAAAATGAACATAACATATGAAATAAATCGGATAACGTATCAATATGCAAACTACCAACAATTGTACAATTCGTAATAGGTAAGAAAATCAGTTTGATGAACTGGAAAATGAAGATACTGATGGTGTGAAATTTCTGTGGTGAGAGTGCAATTTATATAGTGAGATTGCAATTTATGTGTCCGTTGGAACTGAAATTTTTGTGGTAAGAGTGTCGGTTGGACGTGAAGTCTCCAATCAAAGAAGAGAGCAATTTTATGTTGGAATTTTTTGTTGAGTGAGTGAAGCAGGAGGTTGTAATTTTGTTAAAAATGGATGAAAAAAATCCAACAATAAAGAAAAGAATAACGATTAACCAATATTAAATGCATTACATATATGAAGATTGTTTACCAAATTTAAATAAAGGAAATAATAACCATTAACCAATATTAAATGCATTAAATAATCCCTACAATTGTGGAAACGTGTATTCATCATGCATGTCATAAATAAAGAACACAATATAATAAATATCAAAAGGTATAATAATATATGATGCATACCAAAAATAGATTTCGATTTTTCATTATGATAAATGTGTTAATTAATAGGGATTTGTTTAGGACATTTTTGTCCCAAAATCATGTAAATTTCTTATTTTGAAAAAATTCAAAAAAGAAGTATATTAGTGAATATCAAACTTGAAGAGTATTTTTTCTGTAAATATTCCTTCTTTTTAAACAGTTTCCTCTCTCGTAATCATACTCATAAAAGGAGCCGGATTTAAAGGTGAACAAATCCTAAATCGATGGTGCATCAAAATTCTGTACATACTATATACAACTTTGTAATGGTACACGACCACGTTTCTTGTTTTTATGAGTGGGGCCCCTGAATTTGACTGCAAGAAACAAAGTATATGCGAGTATATATGGGAGTAGGTAAGAAATATAGAAACTAAAATGATATTTTAATTATTGTTATTTTTTAAATTTAAAATTATTTTTATTATTAGTATATCATTATTTTAATTTCTATTCCTTTTATGAACCGAAAACTCCTTTTTAGAGTATTTCGGTTTTGTCAAAAGCCCTCCGGTGAAGCCAGGCGCCAAACTCCCTCCGGTGAGGCCTATACATTCCTTCTCCTTCTGTTATCACCGCTTTGTTCTTCAGATTTCGTCTAGTCTGATTGTTTGCTTACAACTTCCTGAATTCGTTTTCTTCTTCCTTTTTTCTTTTGTTCTGTTTGCGGAGTCTATGTCTGTAGTGATTAAGAATCAAGTTGTAGTTCGAGTAACAGCTATAGCATTAGTTACTCTGGTGAATTCTTAACCGTCTGAACTTCATTATTGATTATAGAAGCTTAAAATTGTCATCTCTTCCAGCTTGATAGTTCTAATCTCATCATTTTTGGTTTGCAGCATTTGAGATTAAGCAATTGAAAGAAATTGAACACTCTATGGGTCCTCGCAAATGTCAGGTCTGCAATGAAGCACCATCCAAATATAAATGCCCCCAATGCCTTGCACCTTAGTAAGACAAACAAGAAGATTTGTTTTATGTTATTTTCGTGTAGTCTTTATTGAATACTCTTTGACCTTCATTTATTTCTGTGCTGGCCTCTCCCTTTCACTTCGCTTGAAGCTGCTCTCTGGTTTGTTTCAAGAAACACAAAGGTTGTTTTATGTTCTATATTTGTATGAAGTTTTATGTTCAGATGTTCTAGAGTTTTTTTTAAAAATTTTTGGATAATTTCATGACGTGGCAAAATCACCAGTCGTCTAGGTTGATGCTACTTGTGCTTTGTTATGAATTTGAACTCACTGTCCAATTCATTGCAGATAATTGTTCTCAAGTTCCATTGCCTGCATTTGTACCTTCTTTTAAGGTTTAGTTGATGATAACTGGGTATCTGTTTAAGGGTTGAATACTTATTAGTTATGTTTTTCCAAGTTGAGTTACTCTTAAATGTCATGCTCCAATAAGTGGTTCATAGAGTGTTCTTTTACGTTACACACACGGAAGACCCCCAAATTTCAGGTTAAGGCCTGATGGTGGTCTGAAAGGCACTTCTTTGTTAGCACAATCAATCGCTGCTTGGTTAACATCTAAATAATTGATGCCCAAGATTACATTGAAGTCCTACATATTCAATATGATCAACTTTGCTTCAAGAGTCTGACCCCAAATAAAAGGTTTCCCAACTTCACTACTTGCTTAGCTAGTGATGTAAGTAGAAAGAAGTTAAATTGGGTAGTTAGGTAATAGGTTTAGGTTAATTCCCTTTTTACCCCTCGTATTATAACTCTATAACTAGGAGTCTTCCCCCCATGTATGCACAATTAAAGAATAAGATTTTCCTTCAAGAATTCTCCAAGATTTGTAGTTTACATCAACTAGTAACACTATACATAGTAAACACCGAAAACAAGTAACCTAGAAGTTCTAGCTCTAAGTTAACTTGTAAAGAATAAAATAATGACTCGACCTGAGTTAAATAACACAAAAGCAGAAAAATTAAGAATCGAGATAGTTCCTATAAAAAATTTACAAAGCATCTTTCACCAATCTCACACTTTGTAAATTCTTTAATTGAAGTACTATATTGGTTCTTAGAGTTTCTACTTTTGTGGTGTTTGACTTGGGGTCGAGTCATTCTTTTATTTCTTCAACCTTTGTTTAGTGTGGCTAGCTATTATGTAGTGAAGTTGGATTTTATTTTATTTTATTTTTGCGAGCTAGACTCTTGGAGAGATGTGATAAGATTAGATATACAGAACTTTGATGTAATCTTGGGCATGAATTGGTTAGCTGTTAATCAAACCACCATCAATTGTGCCAAGAAGGAAGCCTTTTGCGGACCAACCTATGACCTAAATTTTAAGTTTAAGTTCAAAGGCGGTACCAGTCCTAAAGGTTGAGCAACTCTTGTAGCATGGGGCTTGGGTGTTTTTGTGAAATGTTGTGAACATGAGCTAGGAATGATCCAACACAGACTCTGTGCCTTTTTGTGGATGTTTTTCTTCATGATCTCTCTGAGATGTCCTCAACTTGAGAGATGGATTTATGTATACACTTGCTACTTGGAATGACCTCCTTTCCAGGGCACCTTATCAAAGGAAACTAGATGAACTGAAGGAACTCAAAGGGCAGTTGGAAGAACTCTTGGATAAATGATTTATTCGTCTTACTGTGTTTCCTTGAGGTGATCTAGTTTTGCTTGTGATGAAAAGGACCATTAGCAAGTTATTAATACTTTGTTAGGTACTTTAGCACCTTAGAGAACCACACCCCAAAAGCTAGCTATTGAGGTGGGAGAGCCAAGCCAACTAAGTACCACATTGGTCATCTCATTCTAACCAATATGGGGCAAAGGTAGCTCATACTACCTTGGTTCCTAACATACTTTTAGTGATTACTTTGCCATTTGAATAGTATAGTTGATTCTTTTAAGTAGTTGGGTTTAGTTTAGTTTGTGAACTTGTTGAGGTTATTTCATTGTTTGTGGAGCTATGGTCGTGTATTTTTTAGCTTGAGGTTAGTGGCTGTTGGCTAACTTCTAGATTATAGTATTTGAGTTGTTAAACTTGTTTAGGAGAAGTTTTGTCTTTATTACCGTTTATTATTATGCTTAAAGTTGTAGTGGCTTGATTAAAACTCTTTGATTAGAATTCTTGTAAAGAGATAAGTTGTTTGATTCTTTTGTTTGAGCCAAGTTGTTATTTCGCTCTAAGGGACTAGCAGGTTTATATTCTTTGGTGAAGTGAGACTCAAAAGTTTTAATCCAAACATCAGACAGTTTCTTTAGATGGTAATTTTCTGTTTGGTTTAAATGTCCTTGGTGTCGTAATTGAGTTTAACTAGGTAAGAAAGGTTAGTGACGTTCTCTAATTTAGTCTGAAATTTGGGGGCATTACACACGCCATCTGTGGTTAGCATTCAATTCTATTAGTATGATAACATATGTCATTTGCAAATTGTGCAGAAGTGCCCTGTGTCACCAAACCTGTGTCTGCAGGGGACCAACCAAGTAAGTCTATTCTCACGTTTCGTTTATTCAAATGCATCAAGTCATAGACCACCCAATAATTGTCTATGAAGTTCCTTTCCGATTTTAACCTTTTGGATCCTGTGAATGTCAATAAACAACTCGCTGACCCTTTTTTATTCCTCTGTCTATAGCTGCTCCTAATGGATCACTTGTAGATAGGCCAATATATGTTGGAGATCAGAATGAAATACTTGAAAAGTTGCAGCTAGAGGCTATTGGTAATTATTCATAACTACAGATTTTATTACCTCAATTTATACATGAGCTCATTTGGTCCCAATAAACACTTGACATGCATTCCTATTCTTTACAAGAGAGTTACAAAATTTCATGATGGTTAATCAGAGACAGGAATCTTCAAATCTCAAAGGTGCGTTTGGCCACTGAGTGTAGTTAATAAGTATGGGGTAAACATGTTAGAGTTAGTAAGTTTGTGTTTGGGATGTAAAGTTGTAAGATTGAGTTCCTCATTAATTGTGAAAAGTAGATTAAGAAAGTAACATAAAGTTACTTGGTAAATGTGATAGTAGAGATAGAGAAGAAGATTGAGTTCCTTTGTAAATGTGAAAAGTATAAAAGAAATGGGAAGATGGAGTTACTCAATTAACATATAATACTTATTATTGAAGTTGAGTTGTTTACCCCAAATCACCAACTTAAGAAGTTGGTGGGTCAAATGGCCCCAAAGTGAGAAATGTTTATAGGATTAGGTCAATTAGAAAATCTAGAATATGATAACCTTCTTAATCATTTGTGTGGTGGACTTTCTGAAACTTTGGATGGCAAAATATCACATGAGAAAGGGTTTAAGCTTTTGAAGATCGAATGACGGGAACTATGTTTTATCACATTTTAATTTATGTGTCGAAAATAATTTTGTTTCTAGTTGTTTGGACCATTAATGAACTTACAATCTAGGTTTTTATGCATCTTTCATACAGCATCTTCCACAGAAATACACAATGATTTGAATGATGAGAGACTCCAGAAGCTCATCCTTGCCATCGATAGTTCACCTGATCCCGAAATTGTGAGTAGTCTGTACTTCCAATACTTAGAGAAATTATAAACTTCTCTTCAAAAAGAAAGGGGACAATAATAGTTAAAAGCGTTGATTTACGTTGGTTATTGCTCCTATTAGGAACTTGATAAAGCTATGGAAGATGAAGCATTTCGCATTTTCAGCAGCAAGGTACTATTTTTAGGGCAACGTGTCTGTCAAATATCGATGCAATCGTTGTGAGCATGCCAGATAAATATTTTCTTTGCTTTAAGCATTTATTCTCTCTGTTGGTTAGATATCATCTATCATCGGCTCGAAGCCCCAATGATCACAGATGGAGGAGGGAAAAAGTTTGTCCGAGACATGTATATGCATAATCAATGGAGCATAAGTGATCAGCTCAGCAGATGCTGATTTCAGGAATCAACGACGCATCTCGGATTGTAGATTAGCTTTGGGACGCCATCCAAGCACTCAGCTGCAATGTTTGATGGCGATAAATGTGCTAAGTCTTGAGATGACATATGATCTTCTTGTCTTTTCTTTACAAGTAGCCTTCTCTTTCTTTAATGAAGAAAACAGTACTCAAATACTACATAGGAATCTGTTCGTTTGAGAATCAATGAAAAACTCGCGTTTAATGATTTCTAGATTCAATACTACGTAGCAAGTCATGTTTTGACTAGAAGACTTGGGATTGAATTAACAAACAGACAGTTGAAAGTCATGTTTCCCTTTGGATTTCTTTGTGTTATTATTTGATAGGTCTCATTTCACTTGTTTGAACACTCTTCGCCATGTATTCTTTCAATTTTTCTCCAAAAAAGCATTGAAGAAAAAAAAATTACAATTGATTGGGGAGAAATTTCTGATTATCTTCAAAATTGACGCTTTCAAGTTCTAAACACGAGTAGAAGAGTTTGGAGAACAACGGAAATACATATCCAACAAAGGCTGCTAAAAAAACTAGATTCAGAATGGAAAACACACATATATTGATCAAAATCTTAGAACAAAGAGTATTTCCAACTCGAAAATGTGAAAGAAGACCTTTTAGTAGTTTCCTTTGAAGCACGCTATCAATAATCTTCATCACATATCTCCTTCTAGCATGCCTTTTTTCTTCTTGTACAGCCTTCTTTGCCTTCTTGAAGCCGGCATGTGTGGCCTACAGTCAAGGATGAAAATATTTGTAGACATGTAGATACATTCATCAATATATCCGTAAATATAGTGCTTGTAAAACATATAAATACCATCTATTTAGTCCAATATGAATAAAATACTAATAACAATATCCATAACTTAAGGTGCGTTTTGAATCGATTTTCAAGTGTGTAATTTAAAAATTAAGTCATTTTAAAAGAAATATTGGCAACCATTCAAAATGTATTCTTGAAAGTCATTATTTTGAACCCTTCTTATCAAAAGTGTTTAAATGAAAATGAATTTTTGAAAAATATTTATTTTTCAAGTTAATCCAAATTGGCCCTTAGACTTAATATTCATCTAAATAAATTTTATAAAATTCGTGATTTACAGAAATATTTTTCGATATCGATATATCTATAAAATTGAAATGTCAATATCGATATCAACATCGACATCAATATTTTAATCCTTACTCGTAGGAAAAAGACAACATAAAAAGAACCTAAGCTAAATTTCACTCTCATTCAATCAACTCCAACTCCAAAAGAGTAACAAACAATACACAAAACGGACATGGCATAAATTGTTCATTGTTCAATCCCCATTCTATGCGTATTATAGATTCCAATACTTGACGAAATTTGTTAGTCTAAAAACTTGGAGCTTAATCCAATCCATAAACCTGGAAACGAAACAAAGTGCATTCCCTTTGGTCAAGTAGGGAATTCTTACCTTCATACGCCTTTCTCTCAAAGCAAGCAGCCCAGTACACATGGCCTTTATATCATCACCAGAGAATATCTTTGGTCATAACAAATTCCTCCAAGTTGACATCATCTGCTAATGTCACCCTTGATGTGTGTATCCGTAAATCAGAGTTCTCAAGTTGTTAGATAAAAAAGAAACACCTTTATTCATTGGTATAACCAACCCAAGCTATATAATGGTATAAGTTATTAAGGGACAGCATTTTCAATTGAAAACTAGACCTGAAAAATGCGCCTCCAGGTTTTAATATCACGCAACAGAAACTCAATCTTCCTATCTATTCAGCCTGGTCGAAGCAAAACTGGATCGAGACTTTCGATTCTGTTTGTAGCAAGTATCAGTTTTGCATCTCCTCTTGAATCAAAACCATCCAATTGGTTAAGTAATTCCAACATTGTCCATTAGATCTCACCTTCCCCTCCAGAGTGAGTATCATACCTGCACGTAGGGTGAATCAGAAACAACAGTCTTCTTATGTTTAGAATAAGAATGCAAAGCAACTGACCACTTTGTGCCAACAGCATCAATCTCATCAGTTGTGGCTACAAGTCTCACAGAAGCTCCATACTTTCAGCCAAGCTGCCATTTCATGGTATTTGCTCTGGAAGGTCGTGGTTAGTGAAGCTTTTTCAGCAAATTTGCAGGTTCAAGTTGTTGTGGTTTTGGGAGCTTCTGGATTCTGTATAGGCTTCGTTATATATGTCTTAAACAATTGGTTTTATGATAAGTCATTGTAGTCACATGCTTCAATTGGATGGAATCCTTAGTCTCATTTCTCAAGGCAAACAGGTGCTCGGATAATTGAATACAACAGCTGATTTCACCTTTCGATGTGGTGAGATGAGAATCGTGTCCATGGTAAATGTACGCTATGTTGAATCACACACTGTCTTTTCTTCAAGAAGACGACCATCTGAAAAATAGCCTCCATGTATTTGACGCTTCATCTTTGACATTGCTAATTCAAACCAAATGGATAAGTATAAGCATCACAATTGATTTAATAGAATTCTCAAAAGAGTACCAGCACATTCATGAGCCACCTCTGCACTTCTTAAAAGTCAAAAGTGATCCCAGTTTTGCCGTTCGTGATTTGACTTCTAAAAAGTGAGGTTATCAGGGAGACAACAATCAGTCCAAAAATGGAGTCTGTACAAATAGTTATTTTGTTATTCTTCCATATCAGTTACTAAATGGTCCAATTCAAGAATAAAGATCTCCGTTCCTGAAGCCAACTCCTCCAACATACTGTATATGTCTTCTCCTTGTGGATGCGAACGATCTCCAGCAACAAATGCAAAAACACTATCCTTGACCTTTATCGAAGACCATCCTGGCTCCTTAACCACCCCCTTTGATTTCATTAACATTCGAATATTTGCTGCTTCCTTCCACTTTCCCTTAGCAGCAAAAATGTTTGCTAAGGTTATGTGAGCCCCAGCACAATTTGGATCTAACTTTAGAACTTCAGCAGCAGCACGTTGTCCACAATCAACATCACCATGGACTCTACATGCTCTCAGCAAAGTAGACCAGACAACATCGTCCTGTTGAAATGGCATGCTTCTGATCAACCTCTCTGCATCATATAATCGTCCTGCTCGACAGAGAAGATCAACCATACATCCATAGTGTTCTTTTGAAGGAGTGATGTGATAATCTTTGCTCATTGAGTTGAAGTAGTGGAAACCAAGGTCAACCATTCCTGCATGGCTACAAGCAGTAAGGACGCCAATGAAGGTCACAGAGTCTGGTCTCAAACCAACCTTTTGGATATTTTCAAACAATTCAATGGCTTCCTGGCTATGTCCATGTTCAGCATACCCGCTAATCATTGCTGTCCATGAAATTACGTCATCTTTCAATGAATCCATAAAGATCTTAGAAGCTTCCACTATGCTCCCACATTTTGCATACATAATAATAAGAGCACTACATACCATGGATGTATGTTCTAACCCAACAGACAAAACATGAGCATGCAATTGCTTCCCCTGCTCGAGAATCGCCATACTTCCACATACACTCAGCACACTAGCCAGGGCAAACTCATTTGGTTTCGGTCCTTCACTTCTCATCCTTGACAGATACTCAAAAGCTTCTTTGCCATAGCCTACTTGAGAATATGCTGCAATTATAGTGCTCCAAGTAATGATGTCTCTAAAATTCATTGAACAAAATATCTTTGAAACTGAAGGTAACTCCCCACATTTTGAGTACATGGTCATGATAGAGTTAGCAACTGACAAAGCATTCAGAAACCCAACACGTAAAACATGAGCATGTAGCTGTTCCCCCCATTTCAACCTTGCAAGATTAGCACAACCAGAGATAACAGCAGCAAAGGTATATTCATTTGGAACCACATTGCTTTCCTGCATTCTTTTAAATGCTTGAATACCACATTCCTCCTTACCCATTTGAATGTATGTCGTTACAATTGTTGTCCACGAAACGACATCTGGAGTCCTCATCTTTCCAAACATATACAAACCATAATCTAGCTTACCACATTTGTTATACATGGTGGCCAGCGAATTGGCCACAAAGGAATTCTTATCAAATCCTTTCTTCAGTGTCTGTGTATGAATTGATCTTCCATGATTTAGTGCACCTGAATCAGCACTGGCCTTCAATGCTATAGCATATGCATACGAGTCATATTCGATCTTCGACCTTCCCATTAAAGAAAAGTAAGCTAGCCCGTCCTCACTATACCCTGCACGAACAAGCCCAGTTATAACTGCTGTCCAAGTCACCGCATTTCTTGTCTGCATTTCATCGAACACTTCACGACTTCTCCCAATTTCTCCAATTTTCATATACATGTCGAGAAGGGCACTACCGACGAAAACGGAGTTGACTAGACCTGTTTTGACCGAAAGCCCATGCAAGTTCGTACCACAAAAATAATTCAAACCGAGCCCACAAGCCTTAAGACCAAGACTAAGTAGAAAGGGATCAATTTGAAGCTCAGACTGAAGTCGCATCTCTGAGAACAAAAGCAAGGCTTCAGAGGAGTCTGAGGCGTTAACATACCCAGAAATAATATTAGTCCACGAAACCTCATCCCTTTGAGGCAGTTGATCGAACATGTCACGTGCAACTTTCAAGTGACTGGTTCTCACTAATTGTTTCAACTCGTTGTTAGCATCAGCTAGATCTACCTTATTTGAGAAATGGGTATTTATGGTCGGAGTTTTGGGTTTTGTATTTAGACGACGAAGATTATCCTTCGTCTCTACTCCGGCAACAGCCAAAACTGTAAAATTTCTCCGAATGTATTGCCGACGGAATAAGACCATGATGTTAGAGAAGAGCCATGAAAATTATGTGCACTTTCCAACGCAACAAGTAATTTGATGGAGCGCGATTGGAAGCAGTAATCTGGAGCTTATTAGAAGAATATTCGTAATAAGCCCAAAAAAAAAAAAAAAAAAAAAAAAAAAAAA
>QLSR01000515.1:947241-1055642 GCA_031780015.1 Citrullus colocynthis
TTTTTTTTTTTTCCAACACAAAGGTACTACACAAATTGAAACATGAGCAGGAAACAGTACTAATCCAAGAATTACCACAAATAGAGGGCAGATTGCAGCAAAAGCAAGTCACGTTTACCGCTTGCGAGTCTGTTGGTCTAGGTTCATCTAAGCTTATTGTCTGGATAGTTGTCGTCGTTTCAGTTGAAGACGTTATTGCCGCCATTCACACTACCTTTGAACATTGCTTGGGAGAGTGAGGGCTCACGCGCAATAGAGCATACCACCACATCCCTAGTACTGTGACCATCAATTTAAAAGTCAATATACATCAAAACATGATCTTAAAAACTCTTTTTCCCTTCAAAATTATCGTTGAATTTCTTGAAGCTACTGCACCTGACATGTTTTGAATACTGAAGCTTCCATCAATGTTATGCAACCCTCCTTGAAAATTAGACCAAGTTTCATAAATTTGAAAGAAAACTACAGAAACCCTAGGAACATGCCCCATCTGAGTGATGAAAAACAGGGGAGGCTACACCAGACTGACCAGAAAATGAGGTAGCAAAAGATCTCCCAGTACCATCTGGAAGATTTGAAGCTGGTCCATTAAGAGATGACTGCAAAGACCAAGAGCTTTGGAGATTTACAAATCATGTTTTGATTTACAATTTGACACTTGAATCACAAAATTTTGCAGTAGAATTATAATGCATCAACATAAAAGGGAGAAGAAGATACATCATTTGTCACAAAGAATGAATCCATGTGTAACCACCAACTTCTGCAGAAATGCACAAGACTATTGTCAAAATGAGTTAACACAGCAAAGGCATGTGATTATGCAGTTGATTGTTATGAACATAAGATTAAATCAACCTAGATCAACTAGAAATTCAGTGAGAATTAGGGCAAGGATTTGAATTGAATTTCTATGATTGAAAGTACATAATAAAAATAAATAAATAAAATTGAGCCAATTAAAATTGAAATCCTGACTAGACTATCAAATAAAAATGAAATAAAACAGAATTAGGATTTCTTAATTTCTGACATTTCCATGTTCCTTGAACTATATGTAATAGATCAATGACTACTGCAAAGAATCAAACAACGCATGACAGTATTAGTAATAAGCTTCAAGAAAAAATATGCAAGTCAACTCAATACACACGTTCCAATGCAATCTTAGACAAAAATGTAGATAGCTGACATTACATTAAGTAAACCCAACATGGCAAGAGGTGAGAGTAAAATAAACTACACAAATTTCATTCCTTCGTCGAAAACAACCGTTCCAGTCTTTGAGGAGCCAAAAGATTAGAGAAACTATTTGAAAAGATTTAGTGCTAATCAAATTTGAAAATTATAGTATAGTGTAAGACCCCAACGTGCTTATAAACTTGAAATTCAAAAGCAATAAAATTAGACACCAACATACTCAAACTAAGATTGCTCATAGTTTAGGGTATAGATTCGAAGAGCATATAGTCAGAGCCAAATTAATAAATTAAATGATGCTGCCCAAGTCTACACGTGCTCAAATCATTTCGCTTTAAAAGCAAATTCATGTAGCCCCAATGAAAACCAGTACACGTTTGGGTTTTATTCAATGAAGAATTTCAACTCACGCAAACAAAAAAAATTGAATAATAACAATAAGGTGTGTTCATTTCATTTACGCAAACCCCAAATGTAGAATAATTTCAAAATGAGTACCTTGGAGAAGATGAGACACAGAGGAGAGAAACAACTGAAACTAAAAGAGGAGAGAGACGGGCAGCTGATGGAATCGCGACTTGCCGGTGAATTGGGAATGACAGGACGTTCGGTGGCAGGCGTGGGGGCGGGCGGCGGCAGCTGTGCTGTGAACCGAACACTGAAGAGAAGAGAGTGAAGTGAGAGATAGGCGCGGGGAAGTGGAGTGGGAAAAGTTTTAGGCTTTATTTATTTATTTATTTTAATTTTTGATGGGAGGGGGAAGGGTTTATTTGTGTTGTATATATGTATATATGTTAAGGTGGCGGAGGATGGGATGGGGAATGTATTCTCCGATTCCGGCCGAATATTAAATGGAAAAAATTTTTCTCTACTCCTTCCTCCATTCTTTATGTGTTCGGGGATTTCCTACTCTAGTTCCGTGAGTTAACGTCTCAGGTCTAGCGAGTTAAATGAACTTCTCTACTTAGGGTTTTCTCATTATGCCCCAAAATTTGGCCGGCACAACCAAAACTATAGTTTTTTTTTTTTTTTTTTTTTTTTTTTAAAATTCTCTTCTTTCAGTTTTCTGAACGTAAAACTAAATTATTACTGCTGTCTAATATTTATGACACTTGAGGACATACTTTGAACTGTGTTTTATAGTAGGTTTACTGTGGGTAGTTAGATGAAAGCTTACCATATCAGCCACTTGGATCCCGACTTGTAAAATTGTTGTGAGCCAATTAGTCTTAAAAATCTATGATTCAGCTTCTTATTGTATTGACTTTAGTTCTGTGGTTTTTCCATTGCTTTTCCATACAGGAAGATAGTGAGAAGTCTGGGAAAGTAACGTCTGCTGGGTTATACTTTTTGCATTTTCAAGTGTACAGGATGGATTCCACTGTCAATGCGGTATTGCAAGTTCAAACTTTGTGTAGTTTACTAATATTTCCTACACTTTTGACCAGAAAGGTTATCGTTTCATATTCTTTTGTCACAATCAGACTTGATGGTTGAATGAATTCTTGTGTTGTTGCAGTTGGCAATGGCTAAGGATCCTGAGGCTGCTTTCTTCAAGAGGTTGGAAGGTCTTCAGCCTTGTGAGGTCTCAGAGCTAAAGGCTGGCACCCATATTTTTGCTGTTTATGGTGTTAACTTANAAATGTGCGAGGTGGCGTGTATTTTTGGATGTCTAGAGTTTCGGCACACTTAAATATGGAAAATCACAATCACAATTAATCACTTAAATTCTTTACCATTCTTTCTTTGTTATACAACCCTTTCATGGGTATTGTATAATTTAGGAAATGGAGAACTTTTCTCAAAGAGTCATCAACAATTTTATTTTCTTTGTTTTTTTCCTTCAATCCGCCCACTTTTTACGTAATTATACCAAGTTCCGTTTTTCTCAATCATTGTGATAAGAAAAGAAGTTTATCTATTGTTCTTCACATCTGAAAACTTTTCAACCCAAGAATAAAACATTCCATGGTAATGTAAAATAAACTGAAAAATGCACATCAAAGCAACCCACATAGAAAAAGAATCTAAAAGAACTCAAAATCTGCATAAGGATGAAATTACATCTAACATGTGTTGAGCAAGATGAAAGTTAAGTAGAATGCCAACAATCAACATGCCAAAATAGTAAACGGCTAAAATCTCGAATGCAAAATAACTTTTGAATTCCCACATAAAAAATTGATTTACCCTATAATTTAAAAGTGAAACCCTATAATTTTTAAGATGACTAACTTATTTGGCAGCTTAGTCATAGACTAAAACAAATATTTTTAGAAGTTAAGGGATCAAAATAGATAAAATTGTTGTGAATAATTCTAGCTCACTAGATCCATAAATTGTGAATAGTCTGCATCTTCCATCAAATGAGAAATTATACTCTTAAACATCTTTTTGCCCCATTATAGTCACCATGAACAAATTGTTGTGAATGTGACTATCAATAATTATAGTTAAAAGTGTTGGTTTAAATTAGGAACTTGATAAAGCTATGGAAGATGAAGCATTGCACATTTTTAGCAACAAGGTGCTATTTTCGGGTAAAGTGTTGTCAAATAGTTTGTTCATATGTGACTTACAACACTCTTTGTGAGGATATGCCAGATAAATATTTTCATTTGTTTCAAGTGTTTTTTTTCTCTATTGGTTAGATATCATCCATCATTGGCCCCTACCTCCAAATGATAACAAATGGAGAGGGAAACGATTTCCCAAAACATGTATATGTAATCAATGGAACGTTTTTGCCCCCTTAACATAAGTGATTAGCTTAGTAGATGCTAATTTTAGCAATGAATGTTGTAGTAATGTCGCGGGAGGCCATCCAAACACTCGATTGCGATTTTTAATGGTGATAAAGTTTTAGTGTTCAGTTTTCAAATACTACATAGAAATCTATCCTTTCGAAGATCAATCGAACTCGTGTTCAATGATTTGTAGATTCAATAGAATGAAGCAAGTCATATTTCAACTAGAAGACTTGCAATTAAATTAACAAACTAAAAAGTTGAAGGCTTTAGATCTCAAAATTAGCATCTATTTTATCATGATGAATCAGATTAATTCCAACAAAGAAAGAAATGTATGGTCTGACATGATCAGAATCAGTGTCTAACAACCAACAAAATAGAAAGTTGGGGATTAGATAATTTGGGTGAGGTATTGTCTTGAAATTTAGGAATGATTTTATATGTCATATTTTTGGGTTTCTGGGCGGTAAAGCTACTCAAATTAAGCATAACTAAATAGGATAAAGTTAGAAGAGATCTAACCACTTTCCAAACATAACTTAACGATGTTAAGACAATAGAATCTTCGAAAAGAGTTCGTTTGGCAATGTTTGGTAACCTTTTAGATTATCTATTTCTCTTTGGGCATTGGTGTCTAAAGATGACAACCACTCAAAATAGATTTTGAAGTGTATTAAGCCGTTTTTATCAAAAGAGTTTTAACAAAAATGAGTTTTTTCAACAATACTTTTCTCAAGTCAATCCAAACGGACCATAAGCCTCTTTTCCTAATTATTCAATAAGTCTCATTTCACTTGTTTGGAGATTCTTGTAGTTAGCTATTTGGCAAGTATTCTTGTTCAGTTTCTTTTGGGAAAGGAAAAAGAACATTAGAATTAATCGGGAGAAATTTCTGATTATCTTCAAAATTGATGCTTTCAAGTTCTAAACATGAGTAGAAGAGTATAGAAAACAAAGGAAATAAATATCCTACAAGGCTGCTAACAAACTAGCTTCAGAATGGATAACACACACACATATATATTGATTAAACCTGAGAACAACAGAGGGTATTTCCAACTCCAAAATGTGAAAGAAGACATTTCTTTGAGTAGTTTCCTTTGAAGCACACTATCAATAATCTTCATCATCACATATATAACCCTTCTGGCACGCCTTCTTTCTTCTTGTACATAACCTTCTCCTTTGCCTTCTTGAAGTCGGCATGTGTCACCTGAATCAAAACACAACATAAAAACAACAACCTAAGCTTCATGTCTCACTGTTATTCAATCGATCCAAGAGTAACAATACACAAACGGACTCGGGATGAACAGTTCAATCTCCATTCTATCCGTATTATAAATTTCAATACCTCATCACAAAACAAATACGAATGCAATCCACTTTAGAGTGAGACATAGACAACATCCATATGGATTTGAAACTCCAACAAATACCTGACACTCATCTAACGAAACAGCACCGGTAGTAGGAGATCCAAAGGCGGAGAACAAATGCCTCAAAAACAAGTTCAAGTGGGAAATGGAGAGAATTCCAGAAGGAAAACCCTTACGGAATTCTCTGAAAAGAGTATTCGCTGTAGTGCAACTATGACTCGAAACACTTCCATTTCACACGAGGAAGGCGATTTAGATTTTGGGGCCATGAAAACGCTCCAAAGACAAATGCACAATGAAAGTACAATGACGAAGAACAAACCCTAGAAAATGAAATAGAGGAGGGTTGTGAAAAACAGAGAACCCTAGATTTTGGTACTTCATGATGTTTGGTAGTCCAAAAACTTGAAGCTTAATCACTGATGTTTAAAGATCTTAAGTTTTTTGAAGCCTACTCCAACAGACCCTTCAAAAGCTAAGTTAATAGATCATTTAAGTCGAAAAGTTCTATCACATCATAATTCATTTAGAAACTTGGGAACTCTTTACCTTCATACGCCGTTCTCTCAAAGCAAGCAGCCCAGCTTCAGTACATATGGCCTTTATATCAGCACCAGAGAATTCATCTTTGGTCATGACAAATTCCTCTAAGTTGACATCATCTGCTAATGTCATCCTTGATGTGTGTATCTGAAAATCAGAGTCCTCAAGTTGTTAGACAAAGAAGAAACACCTTTGTATGATCAACCCGAGCAATAAAATGTTATAAGTTGATGCACGGCTCCCACATTAACATGGCTTTCAATTGAAACTATACCTGAAAAATCCGCCTCCTGGTTTTTATATCAGGCAATGGAAACTCAATCTTCCTATCTATTCGACCTGGTCGAAGCAAAGCTGGATCGAGACTTTCAATTCTGTTTGTAGCAAGTATCACTTTAACATCTCCTCTTGAATCAAAACCATCCAATTGGTTCAATAATTCCAACATTGTCCTTTGGATCTCACGTTCACCTCCAGAGTGAGCATCATACCTACACGCAGGGAGTAGGAATCAGAACAACAGAGTCTTCTTTTAGAATAAGAATGTCAAACAACTGACCTCTTTGTGCCAACAGCATCGATCTCATCAATAAAAACAATGGAAGGTGAGAGATCATCAGCAACCCTGAAGAGTTCCCTCACTAACTTTGGACCATCTCCCAAGTATTTCTGGATGAGTTCACTTCCAACCACACGCAAGAACGTGGCTGACGTTGAGTTTGCCACTGCCTAAAGAGGGAAAATATGGTTTACAAAGCGAATGAAACATTTTACCTAGACCACTTTATTCTTGGATAGCCTCTAATTTAAAATTTTATCTTAAAGTTGAAGAGAGGACCTAAAATAGCTAGTCTGAATGATTTAAAATTTACATAAACGAGACCTCAACTTCAAACAAGATAAGTTATAAATCTACTGAATCAGTGGACAGCAAAGTTTCGAAGGGGGAAACAAGAACAATCACCTTTGCAAGCAAAGTCTTGCCTGTTCCTGGCTCCCCATACAGTATCACACCTTTAGGAGGCCTAATACCTATGTCCTCATATAACTCAGGATGAGTCAATGGCAACTCAACAGCTTCTTTAATCTCTTGTATTTGAGCATCCAATCCACCAATATCAGCATATGACTCTAAAGGGGCCTTCTCAACTTTCATCACAGACACCATTGGATCAACCTCATCTTGAAGAAGTCCAACAACAGAAAGTACCTATAAAACAAACCGTCAAAAGTAAGCAAAATGATCAACCAGTGTCTTGATGATACTCCAGAAAAGAAAAAAAAAAACTAACTAAAAGACTTACATAATGCCACAAAAAGCATCAAATAGCTACGTGGTTTCCATCACATATATCCAACTACAACACTTCGAGCATATTTGCAATTTTTTCATATCCAAAATCACTCTAAAACATGCATTGACCTTCAAAATCAGTTTCATGTTTAAGCTTACACTCTTATATACTTTCATAAAATCGAAACTGATAAGCTTTAGAGTTCATACAGCATGCTTGGAGTCATTTTAAAAATGAGAAAAGTGACTTTGACCATTTTCAAATTACTCCCATGCCATTCGAAGTTGAAAGATAAGCTTTATAGTCCATACAAGAGCTCAACAATATTAGAATAATACAGAAAAGTGGATATGATTAATAAGACCTGAAAGTAAGTTCTCTGGACTATTTTTGTACTAAAAAATTCTAATTGCCAGTCTCAATATTCACATTTTTGACAAAATAGAGGTACCTCAAAGAAAAACAAGCATTTTAGCTTCCACAACAGTGGGATAAATGGTGATATATAAATCACAGTAACGCGTAATGAAGCATTATATGAACTGAACCCGGATTACTAGACTTGGGATACCATCAATATTTGAATCCATTCCCACTTTCTTTTACTCAAAAAACAAATCTAAGAAATTCAAATGCCTACCTCATCATGTTCCCACCCAAACTAGAAGCAAGTCCCTAAAATTCCAACACAAACTACCCAAGTTTTTAGCTAACAGAATCATACAACCTAATACACCAAAAGGAAATAGAATCAAGTCCAACACAAAATCAAACGCCAAGAAGAAGTTAACAAGAGAAAATTCAACAAAATCTTCAAATAGAAACCAAAAGCCCTATACCTTATTATGCATCAAAATTGCACAACCAGGCTCAAGCTGATCTTTATCAACAAAAGACATAATACCAACGTAATACTCCGGTCCAACAGAAGAGGAAACGATGGCATGATTCTCATCAATCAACTCCTCCAAATTGCCAACACTCATGGGAGATCCTCTCAGATCATCGACCTTAGAGCGATCCTCCTCCGCCTTCTCCTCCTGCGGCTTAAGGCGCTCCTGATTAGTGACAAATTCCTCCTCCATTAACAGGTAATCCTTCACACGTTCGAGCTTCAGAAGCCTCAGCCTGCACTTTGTGAGAGGCGTAACCGTCGGAAGTCGAGCAGCAGCCTCCGGACCTTTCTGCTTCCGCTGTTTGCGGCCAACTCGAGTCGGCGGCGCCGCCGGTTCATACTTCTTGTCTTTCTTTTTATCGGCGTCGGACTTCCGGTCGCCGGGGGCTTGCCGGTTCAGACCTCCTGGAGTTCCCTGACCCATTTTTTTTCAATCCTAAAGAGAGAGATTCCGAGAAATGGCACCCGATTGAAGCTAATATTCTCTCCGCCGGTGACCCATTGAACAAGAAAAGAATCACTCTGTTTTGATTTGGGCTTGGGCCTTTACCTCAATATCTCTCCTTAATTGGGCTTAGCATTGGACTCATTTGGGCCTTCTCTTGGGTATGGGCTTGGGCCAACACTTTAACACTTCACCTTGAATTGGGCTTGTGGTTGAACCCATTTGGGCCTTGCCTAGCGTAGCAAGAAAAGGGTTATGGGCTTGGGCCTTTGCCTAGCTAATATCTCAGCCAAAGAGTTAAGAAAATAATGACAAAATTTAATAGCGTTTTTTGAAAAATGTAAAAATACTTTGTTATTGAAAAAATGGAAAATGTAAAATTTTAAGATCAAATCAAATATACTAAATGATAAATTCCATAAATTATAAATGTTGACGTGAGAAATAAACTATCCAAGAGAACTTTCACTTATATTTTATAGATTGATATATTTTATTTTTCTAGTCAAACGTAAGACTTTGTTTAATTATTAAAAATATAATTATAATTTTATCTCACGAAATATTTTCAAACCAGTATTGAATATTCACTAAAACATAATTAGCTTCATCTAAGCAACCAATAATTTTTAACATTCATGAAAAATTTCGTTGTATCACTACTACAATTTTGGCTTTTCTTGACAAACAAATTTTTTATTTTGTTGACGTGCACGACATGCGACCATAAACAAAACCATAATTTTTAGCTTTAAAAATAATTATTAATTATAAAATACATATCTTAATGGACATAAAACATCAATAATTGTTTATAACTAAGTTGACGCACACAAACGTCAAGAAAAACACCTTTCTTAACACAAAAGTACGTAAATTTTCATCAAAAAGTGAATTTTTGGTTTTTTGATACATTGATGGGCAAAAAGTGTCAAGAAAAGCCTTTCTTGATGGGCAATGCCCGTCAAGATGGAGGGAATTCTTGATGGGCAATGTGAGTCAAAGAAAGTATGTCTTAAGGGCAAAAAAAAGTATGCGCAAAATTTGAAATGGGAGACGTGAGTGTTGAGGGAATTCTTGATGGGCATTGCCTGTCAAACAAAGTGTTCGCATTGACAAGTTTTGGGGATTGGAATTCTTGACGGGCATTGCCCATCAAGAAATGCATTTCTCAAGTGTCAGGAGAAATAACTTCTTCCGACGCTAAATGTGTTGGATTGCGTTGGGAGAAAGCATTTCTCCCGACACCAACTTATGAGCGTTGGGAGAAATAACTTCTCCTGACGCTAAAAAGTTGGTTGGTTTGACATTTATTTCTTCCGATGCCCATAAGGTGGCTTCAAGAGAAGCCATTTTTCTCAACGCCATAAAGCAATCTTTTGACGTCGGGAGAAGTGACTACTCCCGACGCTAGCTTATGAGCATCGGGAGAAAACCGTTTGGGATTTTCCATTGGAAAATCATCAATTCTCAATAGAATGACTTTTTTGCATCGGAAAAAAGCTTTCCTGACGACGATCTTGAAGGTATAAAAACCGCGGGAAAGGCTTTGCCGATGGTTTTTTAGCTTTTTCTGACGGTTTTGGTCATCAGGAAAGGGCAAATTTCTTGTAGTGAGAAAAACGATCGAAAATAATTATAAATATAGCAAAATTTTACTGTCTATATATGGTAGAATGTAATAGACTCAGATAAACATCTATCTCTTTACCAAATAACTATGGATAAATGTCTATTTGAGTCTATTGCAGTCAATCACAGATAGAAAATAAAATTTTGATATATTTGTAAATAGTTTAATTTTTTTTATTTATAATAATTTTTCATATCGTTTGAGAAGTACTTCATACCCCACATTTTATTCTTGCTTTCACATATTATAGTAGTATAGGAAATAAACGCAGAGGAAAAATAAAGATAATATTTCACGTAGAATAATAAAAATTAAATTAAAGGTGGTTTTCTTATCTATGATTCAGGGTGCAACTACTAAATTGTTCAACCAATCGTTTTACATAGAATTTTTCTTTTCATGTTTATTGTTTTTACACATTATTTTTTAAATCATCAATTGCAAACAAGAAGACCTTTTTATTTATTTATTTTTTTTTCATTTTCTAAACTCCAGCAACATTGGTTGCATACATGGAAATTATTTTATGGAAATTTATTTATTTTTGAGTTTTTTATTATTGTTATTTAGGGTCAGGCAGATTTTTTAATATTGAAAGTTTTAAACAATTGTGTAATATTAGGCTCCATTTTGATTTATTACGGAAAAACTTTCAATGATAAGATTTCTCAAACTTATTTAGAAAAGAGCTACTACTTAATGGTTAATTAGTTTAAATATTTTCTTAATTTTCTTTATATTTATAATTTTTCTAAAAATATTCATCTATCGTTATTGAGATTTTATTAATATTTCGATAGAATTGAGACTTAAATATTCGTGCCTACATCATTACGTTTTTTTAAGCGCTATATTGTTTAGGTTGTGCACTAATACTTCAAAATTTGATATCAACTATACATCATCTTTTTTTTTTTATTCTTATTTTTTTATATATATATGTACATTGACACATCGATAGCCCTTTTTGATTAAAGCTTTCCATTTCTTTTTTTTTTTTTTTCTATATCTCTGTCCATTGACACATCGATAGCCCTTTTTGATTAAAGCTTTCCATTTCTTTTTTTTTTTTTTTCTATATCTCTGTCCATTGACACATCGATAGCCCTTTTTGATTAAAGCTTTCCATTTCTTTTTTTTTTTTTTTCTATATCTCTGTCCATTGACACATCGATAGCCCTTTTTGATTAAAGCTTTCCATTTCTTTTTTTTTTTTTTTCTATATCTCTGTCCATTGACACATCGATAGCCCTTTTTGATTAAAGCTTTCCATTTCTTTTTTTTTTTTTTTATATATATATGTACATTGACACATCGATAGCCCTTTTTGATTAAAGATTTCCATATCATATTGAGAAGTATTCATACTTCATACTCCACTTTTGATTCTTGCTTTCATATATTATAGTAGTAGAAGAAACAGATGCAAAGGAAAATTAAAGATAAAAAAAGACAAATATTTCATGTTGAGTAATGAAAATTAAATTAAAGGTAGTTTTCGTATCTATGATAGATACGTGAGTGCATTCTGGATGCAACTACCCAATTGTCCAACCAACAATTTTATTGATTTATTGATCTATTGTTATGTGGTGGGAGTTGGGATAGATGAACCTAAGGACTTAGCTACTAGGTGCCCATGGATGTTGGAACTCGTAGTTTTGTTGAGGAATATTAAACAAGGAAAAACCCTTTTCATCAGCAACCCAAATACAATTTTTGTTGTTGCATCGATTGGAAAGCCAGGTCGTCTTCTCTGGCCAGAAGATCGGGAGTGAAGCATGACCATGTTTGCTGCTATCAAAGTTGCACCAAAACAATGTTGTATGCAACAAATTCTCCTTGAATTCCCAGTCATATATGCCTTTGAAATTAAGGACATGCACGCCTGTTTAAGAACTTTTAGTTTAATATGGGGATCAAAATTTCAATATAAAGAAATAACTTTGAAGTTGTATTACTTAAAGTTTCAAAATAAACACAAAACATTTGTAAGAGCGAATCAATTTTTCCATTCGTTTCATGCATAATTTTCACGCACGCATAAGACTTCTTATGATACATGTATTAGCGTTATATATATGACAGAGAAATGCTTAAATAACAAATGGACAGTAAGAGTTTTTCATTAATTAATATGAGTATGATTCATTTTCTTGTTATCCACTATTTTCTCTACATATTCGGAAAGAATTATATGTTATAATTTTGTTTTCGGCAAGTTTGTGGGATTTTGAAAAATAATAATTTTATTATACATGATTTCGGTTGATTTTAAAGTCACTCTCAAACATATGCACGAACAAACACAACTTAAAAAATCTCCACTGACATGTTGTTGAACTAAAAGAAAAAAAATCAAGAACCGAAATTGTCACACCCCATCCCAGATTACCTTCCTAACCTAGGAGTAGGTGCAACCTACTCACATACACGTCATCTTATATCTTGAAACACAATTCAATACCAGATCAAATGTACAAAACTTTATGCTAGTGAAACATTATAAGGTAAACATAAGTTTTACATAAGGTTTCTCAGCTCATAATTTATCATAAATGTGTATTTGTTCAGCATACAGTACAAAACCCACACTCGTTATGCCACAAGGATCACATATGACAAAATATGTACTTAGACTGAGTATTTACAACTATCCCAAAGAACTAAAACCAAGTAAGCCCAGATGAGGATCTTCTTTAGGCTAGACGTTCCGGACACGCTCGCTACCTGAAACGAAAACAATAAACAAGAAAGCGTGAGCTTAAAGCCCAGTGAGTGACTAAATTATCAATCACAATTTAATCCTTGAGTTAATGTTGATCATAAAACTACTATGTAGCTTATTAGTACAGATTATTTGGTCACTCGTGCCATTTAACAAGATAGCATAAATACTTATCTATTAAGCAGCGGAGCAGAGCTCAACACTATTAACCTCATAATTCAATTACTAGTATTCATACGTTATACGCTTTCACATTTCGTCCCTCGGCGTTTCAACTCTCAAGTGCTTTCTCATTTTGTCCCTCAGCACTGAGTTTTATTATTAATTTACTGCTCAAGTGCCTTCACTCATGGTCCCTCAGCACTGAGCCATCATACACTGGTTTCCATATGCCTTCCCACGACATTGGAAACTATCTCAATCAATTTCACTAGTGTCTTCACTCATGGTCCCTCAGCACTGTATATCATATATCATATCTCCATAGGCCTTCACACATGGTCCTTCGGCCGTGGTTTGCATTTAGATAACACACATACAAGAGTTCATATATTACCCTTATTTTCACTTGCGTAATATTAAAGATAATCCTTGGATAAATTAGAAAGTCACTCACGATTTGTCTTAGGCCTCGAGCGGATTATATGCTTTTCCGAGCTCTTCTTGGCCTTAAAAAGCGATACCTAGCGAGACTTCAGCGAGAGTTGTGAGACGCAGAGCTCCTTCGTGTTTATTAGCGACACTGGTTCCGCTGCTCACTCTCCAGCTCCTTAGCGATACTATTGTCTAGCGACACTTGATATCACGGTTTTCCTTCCTTCCTCTCAAACTCTTCCTTTACCCTCAAAATTTCAGACCATGACTCGTCTTCGTTTGAGAATTATTCCCAAATAACTTCGATTGCCTTGATTTGCTCAACAGTTCAACTCTGCTTACTTCCACCTCAAAATTTCAGTTCTAGCTTCAATGTCCTCAGTTCACCCTCTTTCAAATACCGATTGGTGTCTAGATTTATCAGCAACAATCAAGCTTCTGGTTCCAGCTTCAAAATCATCATGAAAATGATCTGATTTCTACCTGAATTCGATATGAGCACCTTCTTTTACCTCTCCTTGTTGTTCGTCTGCAAAATAAAGTTAATCTGAGTTCGAAAATATGTCCAAAAGGGCTTAATTATTCGATGCACTCCTTTATATGTCATTATAATTCATCGACTTACCAGCTTTAACATCATCTTCCTTCTGGAATTAGCCAACACAACCTTCCGCGCATGACTTTGGCAACGCATAGTCTCAACTTACTATGCCACTGATTGCTCAATGTTGAATAGCCGATTACCGCATGGCTCTCTCGGCCACTTTTCTATGCCCGACGCACTACCATCCTTTAACGCATAGGCCTTTCCAACGCATAGCAATGCCAATTCCTAGCCCTTAGTAGCCTTCAACGCGTACTTCTATTAACGCATATTGCACCCTTCTTCCTTCACATCAACTTCCACGCCGAGCTGCCTTCTTCAACGCATGCCTATCAGCTGCCACTCTTGTCAGCTTAGACATACCTTCAACGCATAGTCACCCATCACATGACCAACACTTAACCATTTTTACTCTCCCACAACTTGGCCAATTTTCTTTACTCGCCTGCCCCATAATTCTTCTTACTTACCTTCTCTCAATAACAAGTACGGGGCTTACAGAAACACTTACCTAAATCATTGTCTTTGAACTTGCAATGAATGGTTAGAGTTACATCTTTATGATACTTAATAATCGTCACTTTCCATCACGATTTAGGGGCTTGGTTGTTCTTGGAATATGTTGCAAAACAAGTTTTGACATTACAAGTTGATGCAAAAACAATTAGTAAAATCACATAAACACTATTCATAGCTTATATTTTTGTCTTAGAATCTATTTTGTGTTTTTCATATTCATGAAGATGAACCATTTATATATAATCACATTATGAAGTTTGTATATGGAAAATTTTAATCACGGATTCAATTTTTTAATATATTGTGGCAAATTTAGATATAAATTGATGAATATTAATAAGTTATGTTTCTTTCCTAATTATTAAGATGATTCCTCTACATATTCTCTTGGAATTTATTTCTTCATTATTTCTTTTACCCTAATTTGTCTGGTGGAATTCTGTATTAGTCTGGTGGAATTCTGTATTAGGAGAACAGTTCACTCGGTTGAGATATTATAACCTTACATAAAAAGTCTTGTTGCCAAAACTTAGAAATATTAATATTAATATTGACAAAATGTATATGCATGTGTATAAACTTTATAGAAACCATATTTAAGAAATTTCTGTAAAACCTTTCATACTTGTTCATTCTAGTTCCTACTTAAAATATAAAAATTTCATAATTAATCTATATTTATGTTTAATTTTTAAAAGGGCTATTTATATTAATTTTTTTTTTTTGAATAAACTATCTTTTTTGGCTCTCGAGGTTTCCCTTGTGTCAATTTAGTCTTTATGTTTTTAAAATTTGATCCCTCCATTTGACACTATTACCTCAACAACTTCTAACATAAAAATTTAAAACCACGTTTGATGTCTATAGACTATGAATCTTATGGAGACCTTTTGAATCAATAGACAATTAGCAATAGTTTTGAACACCACATTCAATAAACTGACGTATATAGTAACAACAATTATACTCTTATCGAATATAAACTGCCACATATATTAATGATAAAAGACCATATATTAATGATAAAAGACCAAAATGAACATATATAGTTATCTTCAATAAATACAAAACAATAATTATATTCTTATCGAATATAAACTGCAGTATATCGAGTGCACATGAATGTTTATATATATATCTAGTGGAGTGTGTTTAAAAACAAGTTTTAATGTTCATTCAATATAAACAGTCAGGTATATTGTTTTTAGTACTAGAGTGTATCGATTTGACATATATAAGTATTTAGTATTAAATGGATCCCAAAATAATCAATACATAATTAGTTGCAGATAGTGAATTGTATACAATCCATAGTTTATTGGCAATATAACCATTATTTATTGGCAGTATAACTAAAAATATAATGCAAATGACAGTACTTGAACAAATGTCTTGGTGAACGTCTAACTAAGAAAAATCTTCAAAAAGTACAAAACATATCAATAAACCTATTGCGTTAGTGAAAATATGCATCTCTTCTTATTGTGTCCTTGTCTTCCGCAACGACTACACTTGACACGCTTTTTAAACTCCATCTGTGAACGAATTCTCAACTTCTTAGGTCTACCAACTAGACACTTGGTATTCAGTGGTAGAATATTTATGGCGCTCACATCTTCAGGAACATGCCACGTACGTTGATCACCCAAAGGATTAATTGAATCTTTGTATATTGAGGGAAAAAGTGTTGTTAAGGTAATACGACAACACATAGTCCTTAATAGATAAGTGCTTCTTACTCAATACTGCACATGCATGTGAGCACGGGATTTGCAAAATATTCCACATCATGCAACTACAACTTCTGGAAGGCAAGTGTACGTCATGTTGAAATATTCCATCCAATACTTGATATTGCATATTGTTTACTGCATTAACTTGTAATTGTAAAAGGTGTAAATATGTATATGGACAATAAACCGATGATTATTGATTATGTACTTACCTGCATTGTTCTCCTTTTGTCAATTTCTTCTCTTAAAAGTCGCTCAATCTATTTAGTAAAATCAGTAACTTGATAATTAGCTTCATTCCTTCTATTATGGAACCATTGTTGCATGATCATCCTTAAAGCTTTAAGCATGGACATAATAGGCAATTCCCTTGCGTCTAATATGACTGAATTAAGACTTTCTGATATGTTTGTTGTCATTATCAAATATCTACTATGAGGTGAATAGGCACGAGACCATCTAGAATCGCCAATTGATTCTAACTCATCGCATATGCCACGTGCATTAGATTTCAACTGACGCATCTGAATTTCAAAATCTGCAACATCGAAAGCTTTCACGCATAAGAAAAATATGCAGTCTACGAGCTTCCCCTAGTATCTAGGCTTGATATTTCTATGCAAATGTACCATACATATGCAATGGTAGACATTAGGGAGTACAAACTCAACTGCTTTCACTATGCTCTTATGTCTGTCAGAGACAATAACAACATCATTTCGATAACCGATGATCCTTTTTAATTGGCTCATAAACCATTGCCATGAAGCATAATTTTCAGAATCAACCACACAAAATGCTAAGGGGAATATTTGTTCATTTGCATCAGGAGTGCAAGTAGTTAACAGTGTCTCACCATACTTGTTCTCCATAACAGTACCATCAAAAGATATTACAGGGTGACAATGTTTCCAACAAGAAATACATGCAATGTTTCCAACAAGAAATACATGCAGATAATGACATGAAAAAGTATAAAAATCTCCCTTATTCGTCAACCTTATATTCAACAATTGAACCTACAACAATGAATTTAAATATAAACCATATCAACTTACAAATAAACTATGAGTTATATATAAACTAGTCTCTTATAATATTAATAACACGTATAGTACATAGCTAACATACTTGGGTTTTTGGCAGCCAGCATGTAAGCAAATGATGGAATCTGTTAGTAAGATTTGTCCGGCGAATCACAGATTTCGTTAATGACAGCTTCCTGAGCACGCCAAGCTTTCATGTAACAAATATCCAAACCATGCTCCGTACGTATATAGTGAACAATATTTTTAGGAGTACTCAACTAGTTGTCGTCAATACTAATCTTCTTCTTTATGCACTCTTTTATCACCGAAAAAGTAGTCTGCCTATGTTCAGATAGCACAAGGTCTAAAGAGCATGAGTGCTCATTGTCAAACCTAATAATAATCCATGTAGAATTGTCGTCATCCCCAATTGAACGAGCACGGAGAGACCATTAACATTCATCAACAACACAACTTAGTACAAGTACTTTCATGTTCGATTTATCAGCCTTGTATTGAAATTTATCTCTAATTGCAATCACTCACACAACACTCAGCAACATACTCTTCGATGAGAACATGTCATCTATCTTAAGTTGAAAATCAGGTGTAATTTTATTCATATCAATTGTTTGGTAAAAACGACCACATTCATCATGACTAATGCTAATGTATTCAATGGAATGTCTATTACCAATAAATAATGATAAGGTACTTGTCGAGTCAATAATCAATGAACAATACTTTTCAACACCACTAGAAATAGGGTGAAACAACCATTTCACATCATTGTCTTTTGTAATAATGACGTCTTTCTTTATAAAATCTTTCGATCTAATACAAGCATAAATATCAACATTCTCAAAATTGATTATACTATATGTTTTCTCCAAAACCAGCTGTTGCAAATCAGCAAATGACATTCTTGAATGCAAAGCTATTTCAACTACTTTGTAGTTGACGAAATTATCCAACTCATTGAAATTGCCACCATATAGAATGGGGATAATATTTGATTTTATAAAATACAGACAATGTTTTATAAGACACACTATAATTATTCTGTAATTAATTATATACAGAATAATATATTACATATACTTTTCGGTGGAGCTTCTGAACTATAATAACGATAATAAAGATATATAAATGCAGTATATATAACCTGACATATATATCAGAAGGTATATATACCAAGGTACATATATTTCGATGTATCTATACCAGAACAGACTATAACATCACACTTCGAATTAACAAGTGAAAATGCATTACATAAGATAACTTACCCATACCAATACAAAAGAGGTCCCAATTATGCAAAAACAACAATGAAAAAAAACAAATTACATAACAAAATTATAGGATACAGTATTATCAATAATAATGTAAACAAACTTTTGAATATAAATGTTCAGAATATTGTGACTACTGCAAATAGTGGAAAAATTAGCATAAATGAAATGAAAATCGAGCTTGAATGTTAACAAAAATGGCAGATGTAAGAATGATATGGAATAATCGTTTATTATGGAAGTTAACAAGGATATAATCTACTGGGGGGTGAAAACATTAATTATAATCCCTACAAATTGTGGATACATATATTCATTATGCCATAAATAAGGAACTCAATATATTCAATATCAAACAGTACATTAATATATGATGCATACCAAAAATTGATGTCTAATTTTCATAATGATAAATGTGATATTAAGTAGGATCCGTTGAGGCCATATTTGTCCAAATCACATATAAATTTTCTAATTGGAAATAATTCAAAAAAGAAGTCAATTTGTGAAATATATAGGTTGAAGAGTATTTTTCAAGTAAATCACCCTAAAAAAAACTACAGCCATCCAACATCAGTCCATACCAAAGAAATAAAATCCAAATAACAATTCAACTTTATAAGTCCAGACACAACAATTATAAAGATCAATACAATAGATCTAAAAAAAAAAAAAACTCAAAAATTTCAATTCCAAACCCAACGGTCTAATGGCCATATTAGTATAGATTTACAAATTTATTCATCCACACATTTAAAAAAAACAATAGATCTATAAAATAAATAAATAAAAAAAACTAGATCCATGGGCCACAATACCATACATTGAAGGAAAAAAAAAAAAATAAAACCAAAAAATAAAAAAAAAAAACTAGATCCATGGGCCACAATACCATACATTGAAGGAAAAAAAAAAAAATAAAACCAAAAAATAAAAAAAAAAAACTAGATCCATGGGCCACAATACCATACATTGAAGGAAAAAAAAAAAAATAAAACCAAAAAATAAAAAAAAAAAACTAGATCCATGGGCCACAATACCATACATTGAAGGAAAAAAAAAAAAATAAAACCAAAAAATAAAAAAAAAAAACTAGATCCATGGGCCACAATACCATACATTGAAGGAAAAAAAAAAAAAATAAAACAAAATACCTATAGTCGGCGGATGGAAGCAAAGGACAACTAGAGAATGGATCTGAAATGGGGAGAAGAAGGAAGAGTGATCTGCGGCCGGAGGGGGAGGGAGAGTGACTGACTTGGGACCACAAAATCGTGGCCTAGATCCACAAATAGGGTAATCGTGGACCGTGTCCACAAGTTCTTTAAGTTAAATGGTAGGCGAGTTAGTTTAAGGGAACAAAGATTTCTGGAGCAACTCGTAGACTGAATATACGTTTTCCTACAAACTGTGGACCCGGTCCACGGTTCACTTAGGTACTCATGGTCCCTGTCCACAATTTTAGGCACTTGTGGACTATGTCCGTGATTTTACTACCTTACCTTTGTCAATTGTTTCCCTCAATCCTATTCTTGTCAATAAATTTTAACATAACCTTATTTTTAAAAAAAATCTCAAAAATTAAAATGTGCATTGACAAGAAAAAGAGCTTAAAAAAAATAGAGAATTACATACCTTGAGGAGATGAAGAGATTTTCTCATTTTTACTCTTAAGAAAAAAAAAATTAGTGTGAGAAGAAGCTAAGGAAGAGAGGAAATTCGAAAAGATAAAAAATGGAGAAAAGTGTTTTAATTTGAAACTTTTCTTAAGGGTTAAAAAAATGTAAATTACTTATTATTCTTATTATCATTATGCCGGGTCAATCATTAGTAATATTTAATATTATTTAAAATAAATAAATAAATAAAATAAAAGCTTCAGGTTTCCCTCACTCCCTACTAGTTCCTATACTCCAAGACCAACCCACATTTTTCACTGCTTCCTATACCCTAATTGCGAGATTTGTCCCCTTCTTAAAGGAAGAAGCCTCAGCCCTCAGATTAGGGTTTATGTTAGATCTTTTAAATGGACAAAAATGAAGGAGAAATGGAGAAGAAGTGAAATGGTGGAATGAAGAATGAAATTTTGGAGGAGGTAGACATCACACAGCACGTCCTAACACAATTAGAAACAACAAGAAAATCGTAACTAATAAATCAAGAATAAACACAATAAAATTGGTAACCCAGTTCGGTGAAATCAACAATAATATATAATAGTTAAGCGATTGGAATGTTGTACTTATCTATGAATGATATCAATCATAGTGACCCATATAGAGTTTAACTTAGTCAAAATTTATCGATGTTACCGTCATTATTTTCTATAAAATTAGGACTTTTTTCCCTTTCAATAAAAGGTCTACATTAATATTCGATAAATTGGTTTGGCATTTTTTATTTAAATTAAAATTTCTACAACAAATTTAGCACCCAACAATTTTTTTTCGAGGAAGAACTCAACAATTTGGTCTTCCTCCTAAGAGTAATAGAAAAATCACATAACTTCTAAAAATGTAATTGTGTAATGAAAAAGTCAAGCGGATCATAATTCGGACCATTTATTTTTAGACATCTTATTCTCCGACATCTTTATGTCCATGCATACATGAATGAGTTCAAATTGGTTTTGCGTGCCATTACACAAGTAAAAGCCATCGTCTCTAGCTGCCCAAATACAGTTTGAATTGGTGCAATGATCTTCAAGCCATGATGATCGTCTCTCTGGCCAATAAACCTCAAACGAAGCATGTTTTTGTGTGTTGCCAAAGTTGCACCAATACAACGTTGTTCCACCAAAATTCTCCTTAAAGCTCCACCAATAGCTCTTTCCCGTTGGTGACCACTCGCTCACCTGAAATGAGCGGTGGATCCCGAACTTTATGTCACACATTGTATTCAAACTTGATAACCAAAAAAAAAAAAAAAATCAAATCAAATAACATATTCCGAAACTGTGAGGATGGAGGATCGACGAACCTCCAACTTTTAGGAAGAAAGACCATATCAATTACCATTTAGCTAAACGCATTTTGATAGTTCGTTTTATTTTTTTTAATCAATCAAATATTTAGAAAAAATTAATTTTCCTTATTGAACTTCTAGATCCGTTTTATTTTAGTTCCTAAACATTTAAAATGTCTAATTTACAATTATTCTTATAAAAAGTATTTTTTGTTTCTCTTGTTTTTAACAAATTAAATGACGAAACTTTAAATATGTGTACTAGCATGTTAGTATGAGTAAAATTTCAAGCCACTTTGGTTAGTAGATATTAAAAGAAGAAACAATACATCAATAACTTTTCTTTATTTTATGTTTCTTAATGTTCATAGACTAAAATAGAGACATTTTGAAAATTTCAAATACCAAATATTTGAAAGTTTAGAAACGCTAAAGTGAACAGTTTTAGGCCTATTTGATAATTATTTGATTTTTATTTTTTTAAAAAATTAGATTTGGTCTTTGACAATTTCTTAATCATAGTTTTAATTTTTTCTATCCAAATATGTACTAAATTCTTAGCAAAATTCCTAAAACAAAAATAATTTTTTATAAACTATCCTTTTAGGTTCCATTTATCTATTTGGTTTTATAAATTAAGACTTACCAACACTGGATGTGGTCTCTTTATTTTGTTGTTAAAATCCAAGAAAAATTTTGAAAACTGAAAAAAAAAAAGAGTTTAAAAATATGTTTTTATTTTGAGAATTCGGCTAAAATTCAAATCTCTATTAAAGAAAGATGAAAATATATTGAGAAATTGTGAGACAACGATAATATCAATTTTCAAAAAAAAAAAACCAAGACCCATTTGGTTTTTTAAAGTTGTGTTTGTTTTCTTACAATACTCGTGATTTTCATATTTCTCCCGGCCTAGACATTAGGATAAAGAATTCTTAGGCACCAATTTTTAAAAACAAAAACAAAATTTTGAAAACTATATATATATATATATATATTTTAGTTTTCAAATGATGGATTTGGTTCTGAAAACATTTTTAAAATGCAACCAACATAACATATAAAATGATAAATAGAAAAGTGTTTATAGGTTCAATGTTAAAAAACAGAAACCTAAAAACTCAAATGATTAACTAAACGAGACCTTATAAACAAATTCTAATTAATTTTGTAGAATTGAGCTGAAATTTTGAAAAAAATCTTAAAATATAGCAAGACAACAAAATACAAATAAAAATGAGATTTGATTAAACCAAAACATGTAAAACTTCATAGTAAAATCGTTGACCAAAATCATCGTCTTTGGACTTGCAATGAGTGAAGAGAGGATTATCATTTGTTTGTTGGTTCAAAATCGTCACTGTCATTGGCGTCAATGGCGTTATAGCTTTGGTCGATGCTGCAAAACATTTATTAATGTTAATGGTTAATGCAAAAATTACAAACACCAAAACCACAAACAAACTATTCAAAGCCTTCATTTTTGGATTGGCTTAATTATAATTTTGTGTATGTTTCATTCCATCCTTGATATATGAGCCATTTATATATAATCGCTATGAAGTTTGTATATGGAAATATCTAACCAAACATACCATTTTTTTTTAATGCATTTTGATAAACATGGATATTAATAACTTAAATTTTCTTTGGATAAATAAGGGTAATTTTATTGAATAATACAACTTTTCTTTGGAATATATAGAATTATATTTACTGTAATTCCCACAAATATTTAATACTACATTGTAATAGGATTGTTGTTGATGTTACAACCCATGATTCAAAGAGATACCTGTGTAATTAGGCATGACATAGTGGTAATTGGCGTGTACGATTCAAAGAATATAATATATATATAAATTGAAAAAAAATTGGATAAAAACTACTATGGGTAATATTTAGGGGCACTTGAAAAAAATTGCAATAAATTCAAAACTTATAAATATAGCAAAGAAAAAAAACATAAAAGGAGATTTTTGTTTTTGTTATTCCAAATATATCCTTATAGGTGTATCAACGTACTATATCTAATATAATTTATATATGATATAACAGTCATCTGATATATTTTATATTTGGTATATTAATTGACTTTTGTACCAAACATAAAGTATTAAGTTATACAACGGATTTACCAAATTTATCATTCATAAACCATATACTTAAGAAGTGCTTGTTCATTTACTATTTTTCGTGAATTTTATTTCAATTCTTATTTGTCTATTATAGAATATTATTTTTCTAGCACATTATAATTAGCTTATAATGGTTTAATCTGCTATGAGTAACCATTTTGAATGAATGTTGATAAGCTATTGATACACCAATGTTACACTTGAAATTGAATTTTGAACATGTGTTGATATATAATTGACATACTTGAACAAATGTATTTTTAAGAAATACTGATATACCAATGTTTTATAGTCCTTGAAAATTTTTTTTGAGTTAAATGTTGATATAATACTAATATACCAATGTTATACTTAAAATTTTATTTAGAAGAAATATTGATATACTACTGATACACTAATGATATACTTGAAATTAATTTTTTAAATGAATTTGAATAAGTGTCTAACTATAACTACTAATGCACTAATAATATATATATAGTTGAAGAATTTTAAATAAGTATTAAGATACTATTGATACTCCAATACAATACTTAAAAATGGATTTAGATCATTATTGATATACTATTGATACAATAAAAATGTATATGAAATAAATTTTTAATGACTATACTGATATAATATTGATACATGATCTATGTTACAATCTAAATAACATTTGAATGAATGTTGATACACCAAATATTTAGTATTGCATTTCGAGCTCATTGTGATACACCATTGATACACTAGTGACCTACTTGCAATTCATTTTAAATCAATACTAATATATAATTGAAATGCCAATGTTAAACTTTAAGTATCATTCTAAATGATATATTTAATATTTGGTATATCAACAATATCATTGATATATTCTTTTTCTTTCTAAATTATGTATATCAATCTATTAATATACGAAATAAGAAATCTTTGTTATACAATCGGTATACCAAATTAAATATAATTTAGGGCCCGTTTGGATTGATTAGAGAAAAATGATTTTCAAAAAACTCATTTTTATTGAAACTCTTTTGATAAAAATTGTTTAAAATACACTTCAAAATCTATTTTGAATTGTTGCCAGACACTCTAATTTTTTTTCAAAATAACTTATTTTTTAAATTAAACATTTTAAAATGTATTCCAAACACACTCTTATATACTATTGAAATCATATCAAAATTTTGAAAATATAACAGATTAATTAATACAATTTATATTTGGCATATCACTTGATAAAATTACTAATGCATTGAACATATACTATCAACATCAAATTTCAACTAATCGAATGAAACTATATCAACACGAAAAAATAAAAATAATATTTACCATAATCGAACAAACAACGTCAACCATAGCACAAATTGAAGTCATATCAATTATATAAATGATATTCTCTAAATAAAGTATATCAATTGATTGACATATCAAGTATAATGTAGATCAGTTGGTTGACATACCAAAAATATAAAGTTTATTAGATATAGCTGATACATAAATGAGGGTAAAATCATAAAAATAAAAATAAACAAGAATCAGGTTTAAATTTTTGAAAACCATTGCTATATTTGTAAATACCCTTAAATTTTTTTTTTTCCTCGCTAGCCAAGGCAATTTTCACTGTATTTATGTGTGATCCCATACATTGTAGCAAAGTACTATGAAAACCAATTATCTTTGATTCCTAAATAATTTACTTTTAGGTATCATATTCTCAAACATCCTATTTTTTCGACTTGTTTAAAGTACCAGATTCCCATGCATGAACGAAGTCATACTGCTTTTGAGAGCCATTAAACAAGTAAAAGCCCTTATTTTTAGCTACCCATATGCAATTTGAATCTGTGCAATGATCTGAAAGCCATGCTTCTGCCTCGGGCCAAAAAACTTCAAATGTTGCATGTTTTTGTGTGTTGCGAAAGTCGCACCAAAACAATGTTGTTGCAAAAAAATTTACCCTGAATTTCCATTCGTATATCTTTCCAATGTTGATCACTTGCTCACCTGAAATCAATAGTGGATCCATAATTTTATCACACACGTACTCAATTTTAATTAAAAAAAAATGTTCAAATCACATATTATTTAGTCTATGAACTTTATAGTTTGTTTTAGTTTTTTTTGTCATCAAATATATAAATGGTTATTTTAGTTTTTAAACTTCTAAAATAGGTCTGCTTTTACTAATCCTTAAAAAGAAGAAAAAATCTTTTGTCACCATGCATTTATTTTGATTTTAACAAATGAATGACCTGGCTAATTTGAGTAAAATTTCAAGCCATTAATGAGCACTAAATTAAAACATTGTTCGATAATTTTGGACTCTTTTTTATTAAAAAAATGTAGTTTTAAAAAGTATATTTTTGTTTTTAGAATGTGGCAAACAACCCGAATGCTTACCTAAGGAAGACGAAACCATGATAGAGAAATTGTTGGAAAACAAACACAATTTCCAAAAACAAAAAATTTATAACTAAAATGGTTATTTCACTCGTATTTTTAAAACAATCCTAAAATGTAATAAACAACAAAACCCAAAAACTAATAAGTAAATGTAGTGTCCGTAAACTTAATTTTCAATCCAAATGGTCATCAAATAAAAGCTTTAAAATTTAGACATAAAAATAAAACAAAACAAAAAATTAAATGCACCAAAATGAGATTTAATTAAATAAAAACATGAAAATTTAAAGAACGAATACAAACAAAAGGTATATAAATACTATAAATATTATCTAAAAATTACAAGGAAAAAGAAGAAGAAATGAGTGAAATTGTTGACCTAAATCATCATTTTTGGACTTGCAATGAGCCAAGAGAGTATCATTTGTTTGATGATTCATAATTGTCACTTTCATTGGTGTCAAAGGACGTATGAATTTGGATGCTGCCAAACAAGTGTCAATGTTAATAGTTAATGCAAAAATTACAAACACCAGAACCACAAACGAACTATTCAAAGCCTTCATTTTTGGATTTGGCTAAGAACTTTGTGTATGTTCCATTCAACCCTTTGAGATATATGAACCATTTATATATAATCAATATATGATGTTTGTATATGGAAAGATCTAACCACACATACCATTATTGATGAATATTAATAACTTAGGTTTTTTTTTTCGATAATTAAGGAAACTTATTAGGATACTCATTGATATTTTAACCCATGAATTTAAGAGATGCATGTAATTGCCTTGACTAGGTTAGAAGTTATAATCATCATCCTTCGTATTTATTATATTTAAAAAACGATAAAAATAAAGTAAAAGTTTAAACTCCAAGAGATCTCCTATAATAATTGGAGAAATCCATAGGATATTGAATCTATGAGTTTTCCTGTAAAACCCATGACCCCTTGGCCCTTTGGGCTTTTTAAGATATTTCCACTTCCACTAGCCAATCTATAATAGTTGTTAACTTTATTTCTAAATCCGAAAAAGATATGTAGTAGGGTTTTTGCGAGATTGTTGCAAAATTGTTTTAAAGACAATGTTATAGTAAATGATAGATCGAAAAAAAAAAAACTTATTTATAGCGAAAGAAAGCATAGTTCAATTAACTTATGGTTGTGTTGACGAAGAGATTTGTGTGTTTGGATTCCTCCAACTCACGTTGTACTTAAAATAAATAGTAATAAAAATAACTATATTTTGTAAAAAAAATTTATTTACTTGAAACATGCATTTATGTATTTATTGCAAAATTATTTTAAATGACAAAACTGTTGAAAATATTTACAACTAATAGCAAAATATCACGGTCTATCTGCGATAGAACGCAATAGATCGTGATAGATAGTGAAATTTTGCTATATTTGTAAATATTTTGGTTTCTTTTGTTATATTTAAAAAGAGCCCTTATTTATTCTTCCTTAATTTTTATTTGTAGCTTCCATTGACAACTTTTTATTCTCTCATTCACTAGAAGATTTTATTTTGCATAGTTGAATATATGAAAAAATGAATTCTAAACCCACCTCGAATTTATATCCAATAGCTATCAAAGGGTGTGTAAATTTTTATAAGGGACAGTTGCAAGTATAACAATTAAGTTCAAATTATTTACAAATATAGCACAATGCAAAAGAAAAAAATGCAAATATAGCAAAATTTAGATTTTGCTTTCAAAGTCTATTAGTGGTAGACCATATTAATAGCGAGATTTATCCGTGACAGATCATACCACTGATAGAAGTCTATCAGTGATTCGATAGATTTTGTTATATTTGTAATTTTTAAAAAATATTGCTATACACAATTAATTATTATCCCTAAAAGTGTTATCTAATGCATGACAATTGATTCTATTGAGTGAACAATGTCCAGGTCCTAAAAACCACAAAACTTTTGAGTAGGCATGCGTAATAAAATGAATTAAAATAGCCTAATAAGACCCCATACCCAAAGCTAATGTCATATATAGTCCGATTGAGACATTTGTTAGATAGGCCAAACTTTTCATAACTTTTGTTTGAGTAAGACGTAAAGTAAACTACAAATAATATTGTTATTAAACGTATCCTACCATAAGCTATTAGAATCACGAAGTTAGATATTACTATAAATAGCAAAAGAGAAGTTAAGTGATATCGACAAAAAAAAAAAAAAAAAAAACTCCACTACTACGATTTTGTAGTAACTAGTATATAAGAGCCGATATGGGAGTAAGACCCTCCATAGCATTAGGTAACTCTATGCAAAGATTAGGAAATTGAGCAATTTAGTTTACTGGTAGATTTTACGGGGTATACCTTATATACTGCTTTTGGACAACCCTCTCAATTAAAATCACATCTAACGGTTATTAAGGTATGATTATGGTCTCACTTAATCATTTTTTTTCATTACTATTCAAAGAGAGAGAGATTATACAACTAAAACAACCCTCTCACTTTTATTATACTAACAATACAACATCTTTGGACTAAAAGAAACCCATATCAACTCTCTATATTAAGTTACTATTACATGTGTAAACAATCAAACATTCAAGAAACTAAATGAGGTTATTTCGGGTAGAAAATTAGGGGAGAATGGAGGAGAGAAATTTGACATCATTGTTTCTCCCAAGGGTGCAAAAATTCAAACTTCCTATCAGGAATATTTGCCAAGAAAAATCCATCATTAGTAGCTACCCACTTGCAATTTTCATAGTTACATCTGTATTCAAGCCATTCTTGTTTCTCTGGCCAAAAAACCTCAAATGAAGCATGTCCATTCAAACTACTAAAACTGCACCAAAACAAAGTTGTTTGCCAAAAGTTTTCTTTGAATGTCCAATAGTATTGACCTTTAATGTTGATCACATGCTCACCCAAATCATCTTCTTTTGATTTGCAATGAGCCAATAGAGTTGCATTTTTTTGATAATTGTAAATTGTCACTTGCCATTTGGACCCTACTCCTTGTTTCTTGGAGCCTGCAAAACATTTGTTAATAAAAATGTTTGATTCCAAACCAAACAACAACAACAACATAAAACACAACTTGGTTAAAACCTTCATTCTTTCTTGGAGTTCTTTTGTCAATGATCAACAGTTTTAGTTTTAGTTTATTATATATAGGCCAAAAAGTTTATGCTAAACAAGCCCTAATGATAATATGTTTAGGAGGGTAATTATATATTTAAGGTAAGTTTAATTTTATGAATGTTTTTTTGGTTGGATATCCAGATGTATTTCGTTTGTCTTATTTTCTCCTTTATTTGGATAATTTTGGATAATCAAACATCTGTGTTATTTTGAATGGAATAGGTAAATAAAGCTGTGTTATTTGGTTTTTAATAAAGCAATAAAAGAAAATACAAACTAGGCCATTGCATATTTTCTGGATGTTCTCCTTAATTGGAATAAATTATCTTTATGGAAATGGAAAGGATTTCATAATTACATAAGTTGGCTGGGTATATATGCAAATCATACAAGTTGTAGCTCTCTAAAGAATATGAAAAATGAAAATTTTGGCTAAAAAAATGAATTTAGCATAGCGGTAATTGATATCCACCCCCTTCTTTAAGATCGAATCATACTAAATAGAAGTTCTAGATCGCATCCTATAATTACTATTGTTGAAAAAAAAATCATAATAAAATTAAAATTAATTATAACTAAGAAAAGTCAATATTATAACTGATGAAAGATGTACAGAAATGAGCAAATTTATGGTAAGATATTGTTCAAATTAATTGCTAATATTATTTATTCTTCAAAAGTTCTCTTTCTTTTTTCTTTTAAAATTTATTTATCTTTTATTATTTCTCTTAACTGAATTGGTCCAGTGAAAATCCACTATCATGAATATAGTTCAACTAGTCAGGATTAAAAAATATTAAAAAAATTCTTGTTACCAAATATAAAAAAATATTGATATCGCAGAGTATAAATGTCTCAATATTATGAATATCATATTCAAGAAAATGTCTTTAAAATTTATTATGCTTATTCAGTCTAGTCCTTACCTAAAATATAAATTTTGTATTATTAATGTTTAGAGCTAATTTCAAATATGGCACAGTGAACTAACTTATTTATCAATATAACAAAATGTTAATGTCTATCTATCAACTTATTTATAAATATAACAAAATTTCTTTTCTTTTCTTTTTCTTTTTCTTTTTTTCATTGGTCTAGTGAAAATCCACTATCATGGAAATAGCTCAATTGTTCAAGATTAAAAATATTAAAAAAAAGATCTTAGTTACAAAATATAAAAAATATTGCAAAATACAAAGGTCTGTTTGGTAGGGAATCTGAAACCAGAAATATAAAAACAAGAGATTCAGTAAAAATATAGTTGTATTTCATGTTTTCATATGTGAAAGAATCGAATTGTCAACTAAACAGAACTAAATGTTTCAATTTTATGAATATTATATTGAAGAAATTTCTTTTAAACTTATTATGCATGTCCCATTTCTTTTAAACTTATTATGCGTGTCCCATTCTAGTCCTTAAATAAACTACAAAATTTGTATTATTATAAATTTATGTTCAATTTTGTAAAGTATTTATATTCCATTTTTAAAAGACTATCTATATTTAATTTCATTAGTAAAATATTATATTGGTTCTTGGAATTTGTTATGTTTCAAAATTTGGATTCTTAAATTTCAAAATGGGAACAACAACGTACACAACTTTGGGACTAAGCTTGTTAAGAGGTGGAGCTTTACAGATCTTGACGGAGCTGTAATGATCGTGAACAGTGGTCCTAAATGAAAGTGAACGGAGAAACCTTGTCTGTGGCGACGATGGGAGATATTGTGAGAAAGAAGAGAAGAAAGGTTTGAGAGAAGTAGGAGGTTTCACAAATGTGCTGGAAAGAAGATATTTAGAAATGGGTCTAGTTATAATGTCGGTCTAAAATGGACGTCGTAACCTCATTAAATGTACCTATTATGTTTCACATACAACCAAATATTTATGGATAGGAACTCTTAAAACTTACAAGTTTTCCTTCAAAGAACTCAAGTATAAGCTCTAAAAAGGTGAAGGTGAATCTCGGTAAGGACCGAGGTAGAACTTAGAGACTTTATTTAGTCACTACTGACTTAGAGATGGTTTCCTACTCTGATTTATAGTGACAAATTACTCAATATTCTGATTTGTGTGAAAAACATAAAAGACACTATAAAGGTAAAATATTGATCGACAGTGGAGAGGGATTATTATAAGAAGTGTTGAGTGCGCAATAGCATAATAGAAGTTTAAAGAAAGAAATAGGTGAGAGAAGTGAGGGTGGGATGAGAGGCATCATTCCTTTCCTTTCAACGTAACATCAAACTTCAGTTCATGCTCTTAATCTTTAACATTTTCATAATGCATGTTTTAGATTAATTGAGCATAAAGTTGCATTCATCTTTAAAGGTACTTCTTACTTTGCTTGGTAAAATCCATAATTACCCTCTCGAGTAGTTAGCTGTTATCACTTGACCCGATTAGTTAGATGAGATCAAGAGTCAGAAATAAAGGACACACTAAGCAAACTGAACCTAAACCTTAGATGTGTTGCTCGGAATGATGCTAATTCACTCAATCCCACAAGGAATTTAGCCACTCATGGCAGTAATGTAAATGAAAGTAGAGAAGATAGAGAAGATGGAAGTCATAATATAAATATTATATATAAATGAAATAGAGTAGCTGCAAAAATCTTCCATGCGATGGGGTGAATGGATGGAGGAGGAAGTTGGCTCTCTTGAGCCTTCCTGGTGTGACTCTGGATGATTTCTCTCTCAATTAAGAGTTGTTCTCAAATATAGCAAAATGAATCAAACTATTTACAAATATAAAAAAATTTCACTATCTATCAACGATAGACCATGATAGATTTTTATTGCTTGAGTGATAGACTGCGATAGAATTCTAAAGCTCAAGCGATAAAAGTCTATCGCTAATAGACAATAATATTTTTCTATATTTGTAAATAATTTGAAAATAATAATTTTCCCAAACATTAACCCTATTTTTTGTTATCATTGGTTTCCTTTCCAATTTGTGGGGAAAGAATTGAAAGTTTTAATAACCTTCCCCATTTTCAATTATCACACATATCTTCTTTTCACCATAAATTTCCCCATTTCTAGGTTTTTCCCCCTTTTTTGAGCAAGTTGCCTTTTCACACATATCTTCACTTCTTCTTTTCACCTAAGCCTTTTCCAACAAATATTCCTGAAGTATATAAGAGTTTGGGTACAAAAACTAGAATGCAAACCAAGTTATTAGCATCAAAACAACTCTAAAATCCCTTAAAATCATGGACAAGAAGTTTTCTATCAAGTTTGCTTTCTTAGTTGCAATGATCTTGTTCTTCACCGTCTTCGATTCAGGTAAGAAAAAACTCACATTTTTTACTCTACCAGCTGCGCGTTTTTTTTTTTTTTTTACAATATGTGGGTGGGAGAATCATTGTTAGAGTAAGCAAACTTCCAGAAACTCTCATGACTTTACTTTTGAACTCTTATGACTTTACTTTTGGTTTCACCCACAATGTTTCATACCATTAGAGATAATTGACCTCTCACATCTAGCCAGTGTGAGACTTTGATTGCTCATTCCCACAAATGAAACTTCAAACTTCGAGATCGATATACCGTACAAATTTTGTGCTAGTTAAACTACGCTCAGTTTTAGCAAAACGTTTTTTAAAGTTGATTTTTGTTACTAATTTGAGTATTATTTGATGTTACATATGTGTAGTGGCAAGTGCAACATTGTCAACAAAAGGAAGTTATATTCATATTACGTGCAAAGTTCCAGAAGATTGTGGTATGAATCCAGTTTGTGACTGCAAATTTGGGCTGTGCTTTTGTAATCCAAAGAGCCCACCACCGCCCTTCAGCCTCTATTATCAAAAGATAAGTGATAAAACAGATAGCATTGAGGATTAGGAAGTGGCCCTCATGGATTAATCAATTAATTAAAACCACTATTTATTTACATCTTCATGCTATTGAATGATGATCTATATATATATATATTTTACCCCAAGCTAGTTGCCAAAAGCAACCTTTATTTTGTATTTTTGTATGTAAAAGTTAATATATATAATCAATAAATAAGACTATGATACAATTTGGTAATTCTCTTCTGTTATAGATTAGGGATCTGTGTGAATTTTTAGGGAAGGATCAAAAGAGAGGGACGAGAACTTGAGAGTCAATCTTATTTCAAATATTGATAAACAAAAATGCTCTTTAATGTATTCAATTAATTATAAAAATATACGTATAATGTATTAAATTGTGTTTGAAATACATTTTCAACTGTTTAATTTAAAAAATAATTCATTTTGAAAAAAATAATTCATTTTGAAAGAAATACAAGTGTTTGACAACAACTCAAAATGAATTTTGAAAGCCATTAGTGTTTTTATTTTAAACCGTTCTTATCAAAAGTGTTTAAAATAAAAATAAATTTTTCAAAAATATTTATTTTTTAAGTTAATTCAAACGGACCATAAATTTGTAGTTGCATTTTGCATTTAAATCTATATTCTTTATCACTATTATTATTATAAAAAAAATTTGTCTTTCCTTTGATGATTAGAACGAACATGAATATTTGCCCCTAGTCGTCCAAGGTTTGAATTAAATCCTTGGCTTTGCGCACATTTATCTTTTAAGAAAAAGTCAATTTTAACCTTCATCTTGTCATGTTCTATCAATTTGGATCCTATAATTCTAATCGTATACTTCCAAAGGTGTTGTGATTCTAATTCACCTACTAATTTTAACTAAAAAAATGTAAAATTCTTCACAAAACGCAATAATAATTGCAATAATATAAAGTTGGCATTAAAATAAATTTGACAAATGCACAAATTAACCATCGAATAATCGTTTTCAAATTATCTGTAGATTTCAACAAAAAAAGAGCTCTAATGTTGTTAATGACAGATGCACAAATTAACCTAAGTACATATTGTATTGAGGGAATCTCATAAAACATGGAAAAGTGTCATTGTAGAAGTGAGGGGAGCCAAACTTAGGAGAGCGAAAGTTGAAATTGAAGAGTAAGTTGCATGTGAGTCATTGAAAATGGAGCCTATCAGAGATAAATACTTCGTAGTAATTGTTAATTTTATAAATAGTGGAGTTTCTTACCACCGAACACGATATCCACATACTAAACTAGACATTTTGAAATTTTTAAAAACCAAATAGAACTAACTTAAAAGTTCAATAACTAAAATAAACATTTTATGTTGGATTTGATAACCATTTGGTTTTTTCTTTTTGAAAATATGCTTGTTTTCTATCCATTTTTCTTAATCATAGTTTTAATTTTCTGTAACAACCCAACTCCTTAAGACTTGAACTAGGTTGTCATTATATGCAGTTACATCTCCATACGTGTGTCGTATATTCATAGTCGAATCCCAAAAACAAAAACTATTTTATAAAAATTACTTTTTTGGACACCATTGGTTAACTATTAGCTTTTTGAAAATTTAAGTTTACAAGCACTATTTCACTTAGTTGTCACTTAGTTGTCTCTTTTCTTATTGTCTATATTCTAGGTGTGTTATCAAAATCCAAATCAATGTTAAAAAGTTAAAAAATTTGACTAAGAATTTAAATACTTACTTAGAAAATATAAAAATGTAATTGAAAAATTGTGAGAATTAAAAAAAATCAAGAGTAATATGAAATAAGAACTCAACATTTTGCTCTTTGCAAGAATGAGGTAAAAACTATACATAACTTCTAAAAATGTATCTGTGTAATGAGAAAGTGAAGTAAACATAATTCAATAATTCATACACCTTATTTCCAAGACGTCGTATTCTCGGACATCCTTTATGTATTTGTGTAATGAAAAAGTGAAACCAAACCTAGTTCAATAATTCATATACGTTATTCTCAAAACGTCTTATTCTCAGACATCCTTTATGCCCATAGATGAACAAAGTCCAATTTCTTTTCAAGGCCCTTAACCAAGTAAAACCCATCATTTCTAGCGATCCAGATACAATTTGAATTGGCACAATGAGGTACAAGCCATGATGTTGTCTCTTGCCAAAAAACTTCAAATGAAGCATGTTTTTGTCCACTGCGAAAGTTGCACCAATACAATGTTGTTCCAGAAAAATTCATCTTGAATTTCCACCCGTATGACTTTCCAAGGTTGATCGCTTGCTCACCTAACATATAGATTCAGAATGTTATGTACTGAATATTCAATTGAAAATATAAGTTTATAAATCACATATTTTTGATCTATAGACATTTACAAAGTTTCTTCAAAGATCGAAATAGTTGGAACTCACTCGACTAAGATCCCGTTTGATTACATTTGCAATATATAATTCAAAGGGATCAAATAGGAAATGATATACTCTAAATCTTATAGGAACGGTATTAGGAGGGTAATGGAGAAGATAGATAATACTTTGGTAGGTGAATTAGGGTCTGAGTGTGATTTCAAGATTGGGAAGGTCCAAATACCTCAATTATTTGGTTTATCTCGTATTTCTGCTATCTTTTGTATTTCAATATATTCGGGTTCTATCAAAATCATATAACTATAATGAAATATACAATAAACTAACATTTATAAAATTTGAAAAAGGATAGGAAGAAATAGTTTGATTCGATTATTTGATTTCTCGAACCAAAAGAACCATGAATCGAGATCTTAATCCATGTTGATACAAATGGTTCAGGGCATGGGAGCAAGAATTTCTTGCTTATATATATATATACTTTCCACCAATGTTTTCAAAAACCAAACCATGTTTTTAAAATAAAATAAAATAAAATAGTTTTTAAAATTTATTTTATTTCTAGAATTTGGCTAAGAATTAGTTACAAAAGATGAAAACCATGGTAAGAAATTGAGAGGAAATTAAATAAGCTTAATTTTGCAAATACCAATGATTAACCAAACAAGCCTAAAATAAAACAAACTTGAAAGTTCAGTATGTAACGACCTGAAATTTCAAGCAAAGGGAGCGGTAAGAGAGAGTGGGGATTCTTGGTCATTAGAAGAAATCGGGAATCAATTTGGGGAAAGATCTCCGGATGGGTTATTTGCTGACTAAGTTGCGTTTTAGGAAAAGCAAAGAAAGGGAAAGAAGGGAAAGGTCAAATCTCTCTCTCGATCACCTCTTCGTCAGCCATTTCTGCACATCATCTTCAGTCCTCATTGCCGCCATCATCTTTAGCCCTCACTGTCGTCGTCACCGCAGTACTCATCGCATCATCATAGTCCTCGCCGCATTATCGCAGCTTCCATCGTGCCGCATCATCAGTCCTAAATGCCGCATCATCATAGTCTTCGCGTGCAGCGTCTCAGCTCTCATCGCGCCGCATCGTCACAGCCCTCTTTGTGCCACATCATCACAGTTCATCACTGTGAAGCGTTGTCACAATCTTCATCGCTGCGTCGCCTCAGCCCTCTCCGCGATGCATTGTCACAACCTTCATAGCACATTGCCACGGTGTAAAGAAGTCGAGACTTCGCACAGGCAGTCTCGCTGTTTCGCTGTCCCATTCTCGCCGCAGTCTCGCTCTCATAGGTAAGGGACTTACTACCGGGCTCTAGTGACGTTTAATGCCTAATTGTGTTACTGATTATTGAATGTCGTTGTGTAACTAATGCCTCGGTTGTTTATTGCTTAGACTATTTCGGTATGCCAAGTCTTGTAGCTTGTATGCGATGTGCTTATGCTTATGTGCCTGTGAAATTGTGAATCTTTGGTATGAACTAGCTATGCCATGACATGTTACTGTAGGTTGTCCTACTTGTCGTACCTTTTACCCTACGTACTATGCCTACGATGGGTGTTCCTCGGGATCACCACCTGTATCTATATTTACAAATGTTTACAAATGTGATAACTGCGTACCATCTGGTCGCTTCCTATGTTTTGCCTATGCTTATGCTTATGCTGGGTACACGGGCGCACACGACAAAAAGGATAACAGTTAGACCCAGTAGCGGGTCTCTTACTAAGTATTGACTACTCACCATTTCCTATGTTTTCTTTTCAGGTAAAGAACGGGGTGGCCAGGCGTATGACCGAGGGAATCCGTGATCGTACCATGGGATCGTCGTCATTGCTTCCGCATCGTAGCCTAGGGTATAGCATATTGGACTTGTAGGGTAGTAGTGTTGGTTATTCATTTGACCGTTTGTTTATTTGTTTTGGCACTTTTGTGTTCGGCCTTGTTTTCTTGAGGTTTGCCTAACTGTTTAAGGGGTACTCCGCTAAAGCATTTTTCTTGTATGTTTGATTTAATAAACTATCAGAAGTACATTCGTTTTATAAATTTGACCGAGTTTATTCAAAGTGTGCGAAACCGTGTCTCTTAGTTTCCAACGCATTCACTAAATGGTCATGCATGACATAGCGACTTGTTAGTTATAAAAGAGTCAGGTCGTTACAGTTGGTATCAGAGCCTCAATTATAGGTTATGTAGACTAACTTATGATATAAGTCAAGAATGTCCCATGGTAGTAACGGATTCCTAGTCATCGTCAGGTATGCTCTCCATACATATATATAAAAATAAAAAGAAAAAAAGAAAAAAAAAAATTTGGATGGGTTTGTGGGTAAAATCTTCAAGTCTCCTTTGGATGGGTCATGACGTGACTGACGGTGTGTATGGTAGGTTATGGCACTGTAGGACAAAAGAAAAAGAAAGGAAAAGGGTGGGCTTCAGGACCCCGCAGTGTCGTTGGAGGAAAAGGGCCGCGAGGTCCAAGATGACGTATTGTTAGGTGAAGACCCTCCAGTGGGGGACCCTTCTGGCGTGGAGTGGCAGAGGACTCAGGCAAGGGGTCGAGTAGGGAACATGGTTGAGGCTAACCCGATAGCGAATCCTTCCGCCATCCCATCCGAGTTTATAGCTCTGGCAGCAGCAATTGGAGAAGCAGTCACGACCGTAGTACTGGGCCAGATGAATGATATGATGGATGAGCATTTTGCTCAGTTTGCACGGTTTCAGCAAGTACCGGCCCCACCAACAGCAGTACCTCCACCTCAATCTCAGAACTAGAATGCTCATGACTGGTCAATAGAAGCTAAGCACCTGAGGGACTTCCGAAAATTTAACTCTCGTACCTTCGATGGGTCATTGAAGGACCCTACGAAAGTATAAATGTGGTTGTCCTCGATTGAGACAATTTTCCGTTACATGAGATGCCCAGAGGAACAGAATCTCCAGTGTGCCGTTTTTATGCTGACAAATAATGCTAAGATATGGTGGCGCTCAGCCGAGAGAATGATAGACACCCGAGTGGCCTAGCAACTTGGGACTAGTTCAAGGAGCGGTTTTATGAGAGTACTTTTTCGCGAATATACGGTTCAACAACCAGGCCGAGTTCTTGAGCCTGAAGTAAGGAGCTATGATTGTGGAAGAGTACGAGGAATAATTCGACAAACTGTCCCATTTCGCACCATAGATGGTGGCCACTGAGAAAACCAGGGTGCAGAGGTTTGTCCAGGGCCTAAAGGTCAGGTTGCTAGGCTTGGTCTATTCTCAGGACCCCAAGACTTATGACGCAGCACTTCGAGCAGCAGTCAGAATCGACGCGGATGCCCGGGAAGGTGAAGAGTATAGGAGGTCTTTGATGGCAAGGATCTCGGTGGGTCAGAAGCGAAAGGCGGATCAGAAGGCACCCGAGCTCCCGGGCTAGTCACTAATAAGCAGCTGGTCACTGAGGCAGGAGGAGTCTGGAGGGACCAACCCGTATGTAAGAACTGTGGGAAGCGCCACTGGGGGTGCTGTCTGATTGGCACGGGGACTTGCTTTAGGTGCAAGCAAGAGGGTCATACTGCGGAGCAATGCCTAGGAACGTAGCCTTCTAGAGGTAAGGGACAGCCCATGCCCCCTCACCCGGGGGCTCGAACCGGCAGCAACTCCAAGGCTGGGTCTTCTCTACCACGCGGCAAGAGGCAGAAAAGTAAGGCATAGTGGTGACAGGTACACTCCCCGTTTTAGGGCACCATGCTTTGGTGTTATTTGATTCTGGCTTTTCTCATTTTTTTATATCGTCAGTATTTGTGAAATATGCCATGTTAGAGGTAGAGGCATTGCATTACGTATTATTAGTGTCCATCCCGTCCGGGGAGATCGTGTTAGCAAATGAAAAGGTGAGGGCATGCCAGATAGAAATAGCAAACCGTGCTCTGGAGGTGACCTTGCTAGTCTTAAATATGCGAGATTTTGACGTTACTTTGGGTATGGACTGGCTGGCTGCTAATCACGCTAGCATCAACTGTTCCCGTAAGGAGGTGGTCTTCAGTCCTCCTTCCGCGACAAGCTTTAGATTTAAAGGAACAAGGACCGTGGTCTTGCCCAAGATAATCTCAGCCTTAAAGGCTAGTAAGCTACTGAACCAAGGAACCTGGAGTATTCTAGCCAGTGTAGTGTACACCAGAGAAGCGGAGGTTTCCTTGACTTCAGAGCTAGTAGTGAGAGACTACCCTGATGTTTTCCAGAGGATCTCCCAGGTCTACCTCCACATCGAGAGGTAGACTTTGCAATTGAGTTGGAGCCGAGTACGACGCCTATTTCGAAGGCCCCTTATAGAATGGCTCCAGCAGAGTTGAAGGAGCTCAAGACTCAATTGCAGGAATTGCTAGATAAAGGATTTGTTCGCCCCAGCGTGTCACCGTGGGGCGCACCCGTTCTGTTTGTGAAGAAGAAGGACGGGACGATGTGCATTTGCATCGACTATAGGGAGTTGAAAAAAGTCACTATAAAAGACAAGTACCCACTCCTGAGAATTGATGACTTATTCCACCAGTTGCAAGGAGCCACGGTCTTCCAAAAAATTGACCTTCGATTGGGTTATCACCAACTAAGGATCAAAGACAGCGACATTCCAAAGACAGTCTTTCGTTCTAAATATGGCCATAATGAGTTCGTAGTGATGTTGTTTGGCTTGACAAATGCCCCGACAGCATTCATGGACCTAATGAATCGGGTGTTCAAGGATTTCCTCGACACCTTTGTAATAGTATTCATTGACGACATTTTAGTGTATTCTCGGACCGAGGCTGAGCATGAGGTGCATTTGCGTCGAGTGTTGGAAACTTTACGAGCCAACAAGTTGTACGCAAAGCTTTCAAAGTGTGAATTTTGGCTGAAATAGGTGTCCTTTTTGGGACACGTGGTATAGAAGGGTGGAGTCTCTGTCGACCCTGCGAAGATCGAAGCGGTTACTACCTCGCCCCATCCTACGACAGTCACCGAGGTGCATAGTGTCCTGGCTTGGCAGGCTATTACTGTCGTTTCGTTAAGGACTTTTTGCGCATTGCTGCACCGTTGAGTTAGTTGACAAGGAAGGGTGCTCCTTTTGTGTGGAGTAAGGCTTGTGAGGAAAGCTTCCAAGATCTTAAACAGAAGTTGGTTTTTGCACCAGTACTTACAGTACCAAATGGGCTAGGAGGTTTTGTGGTTTACAACGATGCCTCAAAGAAAGGGTTGGGTTCCATGCTAATGCAACATGGTAAGGTGGTGGCCTATCCTCCTGCCAGCTAAAAACCCATGAACAGAAGTACCCCACCCACGATTTGGAGTTAGTGGCGGTGGTTTTTGCTCTGAAGATTTGGATACACTATTTATATGGCGAGAAGATACAAATCTTCACGGACTATAAGAGCCTAAAGTACTTCTTCACCCAGAAGGAGTTGAACATGAGACAGCGAAGATGGTTGGAGCTAGTAAAGGATTATGATGTGTAAATTTTGTACCACCCCGGCAAGGCAAATGTGGTTGCAGATGCCCTTAGTAGAAAAACAGTTCATTCGGCAGCTTTGGTTACTAGAGCAGACTTCGTTATGTAGAGAATTTGATCAGGCAGGTATTGCTATCTCTATAGGAGAAATCACCTCGCAATTGTCGCAGTTGACCGTCCAGCCAACCCTAAAGCAGAAGCTCATCAACGCTCAGCAAAGTGATCCCTACCTCGTTGAGAAGGTTAACCAGTTAGTGGCAGGTCAAGGCGGCGAATTCTTGTTATCGTCAGAAAACGGTTTGCTTTTCCAGGGGCGTTTTGTGTGCCAGCAAGCGGCAAACTTAAGAACAAACTGTTATCAGAAGCTCACAACTTTCCCTTCTCGATTCACCCCGGCAGCACTAAGATGTATCAGGACCTGAAACGTTGCTATTGGTGGCATAACATGAAGGAACTGGCTGACTATGTCAGTAAATGCTTTGTGTGCCAGCAAGTGAAAGCCCTGAGGCAGAAGCCAGCAGGCTATTGCAGCCCCTAAGTATTCCAGAGTGGAAGTGGGAGAACGTATCTACAGATTTCGTTGGAGGATTACCACAGATGGTGTTGGGCCATATAGTGATCTCGGTCATAATTGACAGACTTACCAAGTTCGCACACTTCTTCCCAGGCAAGCCTACCTTTTCAATGAGTAAGTGGGCATAGACCTACTTGAAAGAGGTGGTAAGGTTGCACGGGGTGCCAGTTTCTATAGTATCAGACAGGGACCCGCGGCTCACTTCTAAATTTTGGAAAAGCCTCCAGTTGGCTTTGGACACCAGGTCGGAATTCAGTACGGCCTTCCATCCACAGACCGATGTCGAACGAGGCTATCCAAAAAATCAGATCTCGCATGCAGTACACACGGAGCAAGTAGAAGAGTTACGCCGACACTAGACGCAAGGATCTGGAGTTCGATGTGGGAGATAATGTGTTCTTAAAGGTGGATCCTATGAAGGGCGTCTTAAGGTTTGGAAGGAAGGGGAAGCTAAGTCCCCGTTTCATAGGGTCGTTCGGAATTTTGGAACAGACTGGTCCCGTGGCTTACCGACTGGCGTTACCATCGTCTCTCAATGCAGTCCACAATGTGTTTCACGTCTCCATGCTGAGGAAGTATGTCGCTGACCCTTCTCACATAGTGGACTATGAACCCTTACAATTGAGGGAAGACCTAAGCTACGAGGAGGAACCCATCGAAATCCTGGCGAAGGAAGTGAAAACCTTGCGCAACAAGGAAATAGCACTGGTGATGGTATTATAGCAGAACCATGGTTTCAAGGAAGTAACGTGGGAGCGGGAGGATGAAATGAGATCGAAGTATCTTGAGGTCTTTCAGGATTAAGACTTTCGGGGACGAAAGTTTCCTCAAGGAGGGGAGAGTGTAACGACCCGAAATTTTAGGCAGAGGGAGCGTTAAGGGAGAGTGGGGATTCTTGATCATTAGAAGAAATCGGGGATCAGTTTGGGAAAAGATCTCCGGATGGGTTATTTGCTGACCAAGTTGCGTTTTAGGAAAAACAAAGAAAGGGGAATAAGGGAAAGGTCAAATCTCTCTCTCGATCACCTCTTCGTCAGCCGTTTCTGCACATCATCTTCAGCCCTCATTGCCGCCATCATCTTCAACCCTACTGTCACCGTCACTGCAGTACTCATCGCATCATCATAGTCCTCGTTGCATCACCACAGCTTCCATCGCGCCGCATTGTCAGTCCTCATTGCCGCATCATCATAGTCTTAGCGCTGCAGCGTCTCAGCCTTCATTGCGCCACATCGTCACAGCCCTCTTTGCGCCGCATCGTCACAGTTCATCGCCGCGACGCGTTGTCACAATCTTCATAACCGCGTCGCCTCAGCCCTCTCCGCGATGCATCGTCACAACCTTCATAGCACATTGCTGCAGTGTAGGGAAGTCGCGACTTCGCATAGGCAGTCTTGCTGTCTCACTCAGTCTCACGATCTCGCTCAATCTCGCTCAGTCTCGCAGTCTCACTCAGTCTCGCTCAATCTCGCTATCTCGCTCAGTCTCACTGTCCCGCTCTCGCCGCAGTCTCGCTCTCGCAGGTAAGGGACTTACTATCTGGCTCTAGGGACGCCTAATGCCTAATTGTGTTACTGATTATTGAATGTCACTGTGTAACTAATGCCTCAGTTGTTTATTGCTTAGACTGTTTCGGTATGCCAAGTCTTGTAGCTTGTATGCAATGTGCTTATGCTTATGTGCCTATGAAATTGTGAATCTCTGCGATGAACTAGCTATGCCATGACATGTTACTGCAGGTTGTCCTACTTGTCGTGCCTTGTATCCCTACGTACTATGCCTACGATGGGTGTCCCTCGGGATCACCACCTGTATCTATGTTTACAAATGTGATCACTGCATACCCTCGGGTCGTTTCTTATGCTTATGCCTATGCCGGGTACACGGGGGCACATGACAAAAAGGATAACTAGACCCCGTAGTGGGTCTCTTACTAAGTATGACTACTCACCCTTTCCTATGTTTTCTTTTCAGGTAAAGAACGGGGTGGCCAGGCGTATGATCGAAGGAATCCGTGATCGTACTGTGGGATCGTTGTCATTGCTTCTGCACCGTAGCCTAGGGTATAGCATATTGGACTTGTAGGGTAGCAGTGTTGGTTATTCATTTGATCGTTTGTTTATTTATTTTGGCACTTTTGTGTTCGGCCTTGTTTTCTTTAGGTTTGCCTAACTGTTTAAGGGGTAGCCCGCTAAAGCATTTTTCCTCTATGTTTGATTTAATAAACTACCAAAAGTCCAGCTGTTTTATAAATTTGACCGAGTTTATCCAAAGTGTGCGAAACCGTGTCTCTTAGTTTCCAATGCATTCACTAAATGGTTATGCATGACGTAGTGACGTGTTAGTTACAAAAGAGTCAGGTTGTTACAAGTAACTAAAATAAGATTTAACCAAATCGGGAAATGTTGAATTTAAAGAATTAATACAAACAAAAATAAATGAATGAATGAAAAAAAAAAAAAGAAAAGAAATGAACAAGTAGTATTTTGTAAATTGTGTTAACCTAAATCATCATCTTTAGACTTGCAATGAGCAAACAAAATGTCACTTGTTTGATAATTCATAATCGTCACTTGCCATAGGGACAATGGAAGTATGGCTGCAAAACATTTGTCAATGATAATAGTTAATGCAAAAATTACAAACATCAAAACTACACATAAATTATTCAAAGCCTTCATTTTTTTTTTAATTGGCTTAGAATCTTATGAATGGTTCATTTGACCCTTTAGGATATGAACAATATTTAAATAATATGTAATTTGTATATGGAAAGATTTAACCACACATACCATTTTTTAATACATATTGGCAAAGAAGGGCATTAGTTCATGAAATATTCATAGGGTAGCTTTTTCTTATGAATATTATGATCATTCTTATATCAAAATTAGAAGAAATTTTGTTGAATAATACAAATTTTCTTTAGAATATGGTATTATAATTATGTGTGTACCCAACAAACCTTGGGATACTTGTTGATGTTTTTCACCCATACTGTCTTATGGCATGTTTGGATACGTAATTTTGATAGGTCAGTTTCAAATTTTAAAATATACATTGAATCATTTAAAATTAATTTTGATGGTATAAAAGTTGTGTTTAAATTGATTTTGATTGATTTAATACATAGTAATTTTGAATATAACAAAAATAATTATTTAACCCTTTTAAAAGTCATCTCCAAACATAATTAACCAATGATATAGATGGCTAGAGTTACTTTTAGGGAGTTGTAACATTTTCTTAACACACATTCTAATTCATTGAAATTTTTGTATGAATGACTCAATTTTACGTGTTATAATGCAAAATGGCTCAATCCTATAAACTAATGAAAACTAGAGCACTCAACATCCTAGAATTTCTTCACTCGATCGTAGCTTCTCACCCATCGCAAAATATGAATATCTAACGTGACATTTATGTGCATTGCAATTTTTTTAAAGAGTTTCCCGTTGGCCATTCATTGTCGTAGGCGCCCAACCACCACAAAACTATTGCAGAGCCCGATTTAGAAACAACATAAACCTATGAAGAACTACATAAACCCAAGTAATTTTATAATTGCCATTCTATAATTTTGTACTAAATTCCCTTAATAGAATCATATCAATGATACAGAAATATCAGTGAAAGAGATCTAGCAATGTTAGTGTGCTATCATTGCTAGTCCATTATATTCCCTTGATAGAATTATATTAGTGAAACTAATATTATTGTATTCATGAAAGAAGCACATAGTAATACATAAAATATATATATATATATATATATTAGTGATAGAATTATATTAGCGAAACTAATATTATTGTATCCATGAAATAAGCACATCAGTAATACAAGATATATATATATATATATATATAAAAGTGATAGTAATATTATTCTATTTGTGATGAAAGCATGACAGTGTGTATGTACTACACTTGTTTTAATGTATTAAGAAAGGTAGGAAGCCAAGAGAGATTATAATAATGAGCTTATTGGATTCATTTGTGTTAATTGGGGGTTGTGATTTTCTTGTGTTTTTATTGAAATTTATCTGTAAAAGGAGTCTATTCAATGACAGACTTCTATCATTGATAAGAATTTATTATTTATGTAACCTATAAAAGAAGTCTATCAATGATAGACTTTTTTTATTGACATGGTAATAGCTATCATTGATAGAATTCAAAAATCAAGAATTTTCGTGTTTTCAATATATTTTTCTGCCTTGAATTTTTTTTTTTATGCATTTTTTATGGGTTGAAGATAAATTTTGCTATACTTAAAATTAGTTTTAAACTTTGTTATATATATACACACACAAGAAGCCCTTGAATATAATTATGAAACATTGAACCACCGAATTTAAACAGCATTCCAACACAATAATTGAGTAACAATAATACAACATCATTATCACAAGAGCCGTTTTTTCCAAAATAATAATAATAATCATTTCATAACCATCCTGCCATAAGTTTGAAATCCTACTATAAGAGGCCGTAAGCATACAATAAATTATCTTTGGGATACAACAATTTATCATGAGTAACAGTAATAAATACCACTTTTAGGGATAATAATTAAGTGTATGACAACATTTTAAAAAAATTACAAATATAACAAAGTCTATTCTACCATTGATATGGTCTATCACTGATAGACTCACATATATAGTTAGACCTAAATTTTGTTATATCTGTATTTTTTTTTACATTGTGTTATATTTACTAATATTTTAGGTCTAGTTATATATATGTGAACAAAAGATAGATTGTGCAAGTTTGTTGGTTTTATTCTTTTTCTTCCTGTCTAAGCTGGGGAGTTGCAATAGTGGTTGACCATTTTTTTAAAATTGGAAATATGACCTTTTTCATCCTTAAATTTTAAGGATAATTGAATTTGGTCTTTAAGATTTCTCCGATTTTTTAAAAATATGTTTAAAGATCCATGTATAACTTTTTATTATCTTTTAATTGTTGACATTATATAATTAAAGAAGAATCGAGGAGAGAGAAGAGGGTGAATACATACATATTTTTCAATTAGTATTTTTAAGGAAAATTATTATAAATAAAAAAATATATCAAATTATTTACAAATATAGCAAAATTTTACTTTCGATGGCCCGCAATAGACCCAGATAGACATCTATCTGTGTAGTAAAGTGATAGATGTATATCTAGGTCTATCACAAATAGAAATTAATTTTTTCCTATATTTGTATATTTTCAACGATTTTTCTATTTTTTTTAAAACCCTATTTTTAATCCAAAATGTAATATCAACATTAAAAATGATAATAATAAACCTTATTCAAGGTCATTTTAAACCTATTCTTAAAGATTCGAAGAATAAAAATATACATTTTAAAATTTTAAAGATCGAATACATCTATGACTAAAAATTCAAAGACTAAAACGTCTCATTTTTGCTTAAAAATTGTCAAATCATTCCATTTATCTCTCCGCCAATTTTGTGAATTTGTAACGTTCCCATTTTCACTTACCATATACCATATTTTCTATTCAGCAGCAATTTGTTACCTTATTTAGTATAAACAAATAAATATTACTCCATTATATAAGTGTTTGTCAAGAAAACTAGAAAGCAAATCAAATTATATGTTACCATCAAAAGAACTCTACAAAATCTCTGGAGAAATCATGGACCAAAAATTTTCTATCAAGTTCGCTTTCTTAGCTGCAATGATCTCGTTCTTCACCTTCTTCGATTCGGGTATAACTTAGATCCTTGCCTTTAAATATTTTTAGGGTTTGTTTGGGTATGAATTTTGCTTTATGTTTTCAGATTTAATGAGTTTAACGAGTATGTATTTAAGTAGGCAAATTTGACTTCTATTTTTTAAAACTATTTTTCAGATTTTGTTATCTAAACAATCTAACCTCTAGATCCAAATAGCAAGTATGCATTTAGAAGACAATTTGGATTTTACTTTTAGAAAAATGGAGGAGGAACTATATCAAAATATTTTTTTAATTTAATAATTGCAAAATATAATAAAAGTAGGTGTTATGTCAACTTTTTGTTAGGAGGTAACTGAAAACCTGACGAATGGATCAATAGTGCTACCAAAATCAAACTTCATGGGTAATTGTTAAGTTTAAAAATCGAAGGACTCAAATGCAACTTAAACCAAACTTCATGAATCAAAGGTGTATTTTTTTTTTTTTTTTTTATATTTTGAATCCAAGATTTTGAGTTCTAAATTTTAAAATGCATAATTATGATAAAATAGATAAAAAAAAAAAAAAAACATTAATAAACATAGTATTTCATGTCAGAAACGAAATTCATTTATGTTAAATTAAAATATGAATAACATAATGTACTATATTATATAAATAATAATTATACAAAATTTCCAACATACAACAAGTTTATATATTAATTAATAATAGTTTATATTCAATGTATATTTAGGGAACAACCACCGTCATCTTTTATTTATAAATATATTATCTATCAAACACAATTTAAACAATGGTTAAAATTATAATCCAATTTCTTTCTAAATTGCACATATTTTAAAACTTGAAATACTAACTTTATTTGTATTGAATCTCTTTTATATATATATACACTCGTTGGCTTTTGCTATTAATTTGAGTATTATTTGTTTTAAGATATGTATAGTGGCAAGCACACCATTGGCTACAAGAGGAAGTCATCTTCATATTACATGTGATACCACAAACGATTGCTTCAATCCTACCATTTGTGAATGCAAATATGGTTTGTGCTTTTGCATACCAAAGAGTCCACCACCACCCTTCACCCTCTATTATCAAAAGATGAGTGATAAGATTGATAGCATTGAGGATTAAGAAAAGTGACCCTCATGTATTAATCAATTAAAACCACTATTTATGACATCTTCATGCTGGTGATTAATCTATAATATATATATATATATATATAGCCTTGGCGACTTTTTATTTTGTATTTTTGGATGTAAAAGTTAATATATGAATAAATAAGACTATGATGCAGTTGGGTATTTCTATGATTATATATTAGAGTAAATTGCAAGATGACTCTTTATGGTCGAGTGACCGAGAAACATGAAAATGATCGGTGTGAACTATGTCATTAAAATGGAGAGAAAAGAACAAACATAATAACATAAGAGAGAAATGAAGATTAGAAGAAAACAGAGAACACATATGAATTATTCTCAAAGGTGTGCTTACAAATGATCTCTACAACCTCTATTCATAAGGTTGTTAGCATATTGGTTACAATAACCAAACATAAATAAAAGACAAGAAAGTTATGGAGATTAACAGGAGGTTAATGGATGAATTTGTAACCTATGAAAGTTATAGACATCTATATAATTATAATATTTATAAGACTCTCTCTTAGATGTCCATGGCATATAAAATATATGCCTTGTTAGAACCTTTTGCAAGGAAAAACACAATGGAAAAAATCCTAGGACGGAAAAAGAGTACATTATTTATATATTTTAGCAACTGTTTCATTAAAAACCTTGTTATGAAAACTCAGTTGGAAAAACCATAGTCAAAGAAAAAAGAGTGTAACGTATTTACTCTCTCTCATAAAACGAGATCTTCGTGTTGTTGCATTTTGACATTGCAGTAGATAATGTGTCTTCGTAAATATGACTACTAGATGCTGTTTCGAAAAATTTTTGTTGAACAATAATGGGTGTAAGAGGCTTTGTTGATATATGTTTTACTTTATCTCCTTTAACATGTGCTTTACATGTATTTTTTTTTTGCATATTGTTGCTGGACGATCTCATGAATCGCTAGGATTTCAACATGTTTGAAGTGCTTGTTATAGTTTACTTTATATATTGTCATAATATAAAACACCTTGCACATGTATTAAACAATCGGTTTTAAATCATATTTTATATGAGTTAGATATATAACCTGCAGATTCACAAACCAACTAGATCAAATTTAGATTTATCAGAATAACATAAATTAATCTAAATTGATAATCAGAGATAGCATAATATAACTTGGTTTTTGGTTTTTGGTTTTAAAAATTTAAATTGGTAAACATTACTTTTACCCATAAGTTTCAATATGTTTTGTTATCCACCTTCTAGTTTCTTGTGATGCATTCTCAAAAACCAAGCCAATTTAAGAAAAAAAAAGTTTTCAAACTATAATTTTTGTTTCAATAACTTAACTAGTATCAAGTGTCATAATTGGGAAGGGAAAAAACATAAATTTTAAAAACAAAACAAAAATATGAAATGTTTATCAAATGATACCCTAGTCATTTTCAAATAATTTATTAGCATATCTTAACATAAAGCACTATACATTTATTTAAATGTCCTAATTCTCGCTCCCACATCATTCACATGACCTTCTTCTCTATAGTTTGAAGGTTCGATCCTCATATCGCAGTTATGATACCAAAAAAAAACTTATAAAAGAGAAAAAGATTGCTATATAATGTATGATCATTGATAGCATTAAAAATGATTGTTTTTTTTTTTTTTTTTTTTTTGGAAGAGACATTAAAAATTATTGTTCAATTGGGCAGTTATCATATCATGATTCGCTAAGCCATATATTCAATTAATAAGATACCATTTAATGTGTTATATTTCTATAATTAGGGACAATAACTGAATATTAAATCACAAATAAGTAGGAGTCTTTAACCTTATTTTGCAAATCATATAACAAATTTAAGTTTGAATATCCATTGTCCATCTATAAAATCCACTCTCTAGGGTATATATATGCTGGCTACATTGGTATCCCAAATAATTAGCCTTATTTTGCTTAAAATTCCATTTAGCACACTAACTATTTGCAAATACATAGTAATAATACAAAATCATATATTAAAGTTTGCATATATGCATCTAAAAAATCCACATTTAGGGTAAATATATAATATATATGCTAGATTAGTAAAGTAACTTTAATGTTCCAAGGGTTATAAAATGGATGAGCAAGAAAAAAAACACTAATTAACAATAATCTCACCAAAAACCATTTACAACTTACAATAATATTGAAGGAAAATTAGTATGGCAGTGAAATCTAGCACTGTCAAGTTGGCTTTCATTGTTTTGATGATGTTGCTTCTTGTGTCTGGCTTTGGTAAAATTTCAACTTTTTGTTTAGGTGTGTTTGGTAATTATTTGGTCTTTGAAAATTACGCTTATGGACGCTACTTTCACCTCCAAATTTATTCCTTTGTTATCTACTTCTTACTAAGCCAAATTTGAAAACTAAAAAAAATAATTTTTAAAAGCTTTTTTTATTTTTGAAATTTGCAACTATTGTATTTAAGAAAAAATGCAATCATATTAAGAAATGGGGAGGAAATAGACTTAATTAATTTTCAAAAAACAAAATGATTATCAAACGAGACTTTAATCTTTTCAAATCGACCACTTTGAAGTAGTTCTAATTAGTTATATGTAAGTGGAATGGCTCAAAAATTTAATTTTGCAAAAATAATAATGATTTTGAAATGTTTTGAATATGTTATATATGTGTATGCATGAATAAGTGCATGGGTCTCACGCGCTTACCGTTACATATATATTTTTGTATTCTATTCTCTATTACTTCCCAAAATAAGAAAATAGTTTTGATGTCTTTTTATCCTTGAACGTAGGTAACATATCGTTAGCGAATTACGTTAATTTGTGTGTTGGACGTAGGTGACATATCGTTAGTGAATTACGTTAAATTTGTGTGTTGATTTCTTTTTATTTGATTTTTTTACTTAGGGGTGAATTCTATCACAACAATAACAATGCTATGTTTAAATATGTATTATTATTGTAGTTGAAAGCAAGCCATTGGGATCAAAGGGAGTCTTTTGGTAGGAACTCACTACAACAAAACTGCTGATTGTAAAGATCCTAATTGCTTTTATGCTGACTTCCAATCATGTGTCTGTGGGAAATTTTCAACCAAACAATTTAGATTAAATTATTTGAAATTTGATGAGCTAAATGGAGGGGATCTCAAGAATTAAAGTGTAAATTAAAAACAAAATCAATCATCATTTGATTGTTAATTTATACGTTTGTTAAATTAAGTGTCGCTACGTGTTTGTGACACAATTTGTAAGTCTTTAGAATTCAAGAATAAATTAACAAAGTTCCAATGAAATTATACATAATAAGTGTTAATAATTTCTACACACAATGCTAATTTAACCACGTCGATGTAATATTCTTGACATTTTAAACTATCGGGAAAGTATATATATCTTGACATTTCTCTTTTGTCACATTTTAGATACCTTATTATTGATAATAGCGTCGATGACGTTGTCAAAAGCATCAAGTGTTTAGAATTTGACATTTTTCTTTAAGTGTCAATTAATACATATTTTTCTTGCAATGGTAGGAGAGGAAGAATAGGGGAGAAAGAGGAGAAAAAAATATTAAAAGGACTATTGAGATATATAATCCACATACTTTGTTTATACATATATGTTTAGTTATTTTACAAATATATACTTCATATATTATATAATAATAATGTTGACACGATAAATTAAGACATAAAGTATTACTTAAAATAAACCTATATATATTTGAAATCGAAAAGATGTATATATAAACCACATATATTGTATGTACTACATTTAACTTTCATGTGTGATTGGTATAAATCGATAATTACTCTAATTATCTAAAGTTTAGGGGTACAAAATGATATTTGCTCGAAAAAGAAAGGAGCGAAAAGTGTTGGAAGTCATGAAGTGCATGTTTCGAAGTGATTTGGAAGTGCATGTTTCAAAGTGACTTTCACCCCAAAAAGTCTCATACCAATGAAAATAGTTGTCCTCACTTATATATCATAATCATCCTATAAACCAAGTACATATAAAAAGCAAATAACTTGTGTCTGAATTGGTTGTTTTATATCAAGGTGCAAAATAATGATGTTGATATAAATTTTGAGGTCTCAATTTTTGAGACATTGAAAAAAGCAATGTCTATTAATTTTTGTAAAGAAATTATAAAAAAAAATTAAAAAAAGATTAATTTACTCATATCGATATTTATACTCTATGAAATTTTGGGAGTGGTTCAACGAATTAAATGTAGATGTCACACAATACGTCCCAGCCCAGTCAGAGACAACAACAAAGAACAAATAGTGAATCAAAAATGAAAACACAATAATAGTTAACCCACAGTTCGGTATAAACCACCTAGGTTTGAGGGTAGTGTCCCCGAAAAAGGTAATTCACTTATATATATAAGTCAAGCAACTACAACGTTGTACTTATCTGTAAATAACAATAATTACAGTGTCAACACACATAGAGCCTAACTTAGTTAATAACCAAGGCTTCCCGTAGATATGTCAGACTCCCTCTTAGTCGGGCTTAGGCTTCCCCTAAGTATGTGAACATTAGTGATGCAATATTTAAGCTCCCCCTAGGTGTGTGCGACTCCCTCTCACCTGAAGATATCTTTTCTCCTTCTTGTGAACTCCCTTTACACGAGAACTTAGGCTCTCCCTAAGTCGTGAGAAATCCTTCTCAATTAGTTTTGTCTTAGGCTCCATTTAAGACTAAACCAACTTCATATTGTAACGTTCATTGTAGGAACAATATGGAGTAAATGTTGCCACTAGCAAGACATCATTTGTTCTTCAAATAAGTACTGTGATGAAAATACTCTGTCAAACTCAATTTACGATATCACGAAACAATAGTTGTGACAACTCTAGCTATGATCAAAACATTAATTAAAATTAATTAATTTGAGATTAAGGACAAAAAAGTCCAACAACATAAATATTATTTGTCACATTGTTCATTAGGTAAAAGAATATTATATCCGTTTAAGAACCTTGCCAAAAGTGAGAATTACTCCATCGACATATAAATGTGTTAATGACAAAAAAAATTTGTAGTTCAAATCTTTCTACTTCGATTCCTGTTGTACTAAAAACAATCTTAATTAACCTTATTCTGCAGTATAATCATGGAATGTTATTTTGATTATTCTGTAACTATATAGTATTTCCAGATAATAATATATTATAGTTAGCACATGATCCATCTCCAAAATCCACACTTTAGGTATATATATGCTAGATTAGCCAACTAATTTAATGTCCCAAATCATTAACCTTATTAGCAATAAATGCAAAACTTTCACACATTAACTTATTATTGTATTTACATAGTAATACAAATATCATATATTAAAGTTTGCATATGCATCTACATGGTATATATGCTATGGTTAGTAAAGTAACTTAATAGTTGTGATGATGTTGCTGGCTATGAATAGCTTTGGTAAAATTTCAAGTTATTATTATTATTATTATTATTAATGTAGCCTTTCCATTTAGACTGCCATATCCATATACAAATTTTGCTACCTTCTTTAGTCAAAACCAATAACTATTTCTCTCTTATATAAGGATTTGTCTAGATCAAAGAAAATCAATTCATTATCAACATCAAACGAAGTATAAAACAATAATCCTTAAAAAAAATTATGGCTGGAAATTTCTCTCTCAAGTTCGCTTTCTTGGCTGCAATGGTTTTGTTTGTGGCTCTGTTTGGTTCAGGTACATGAGAACCGGTTTGATAACCTTTTGATTTTATTTTCGATATTCTCTTCTTGACAATTAAATAATTGTTGATTTTTTACAATTTTTGGGTCGACCTTTTACCTTCTTCAAAACACAACTATGATAGATTTGCCTAGTGGTAGTGGGAATATCTTAAAAAGGTCAAAGGGCCAAGGAGTAGGTCAAGCGAGTTGTCTTGTGAGATTAGTCGAGATGCGAATAAGTTAACCCGAACACTTATAGATAAAAAAAAAAAAAAAAAAAAACCTTCCTTCAAAAACACATTTGAATTATATTCTAACTAAAATTTCAAAAACAAAGTCAAAGTTTCTAAAACCCATGGGCTCTTTTGATGACCATTTCGGTCCCTTAATAAACCATTTGATTTTAGTGTTTATAAGTTTAATCTTTTTCAAAGAAGAAAATTAAAAACAAAAATGTTATCGAACGGATATCTTACTCAATTATATATTTTGTGTATACAGTGACAAGCAAACCATTTGGTACAAAAGGAAGTGATATTCAAATTACATGCAAGACTCCAGCTGATTGTAGTGACCCTAAAAAGTGTATTTGCGATATAGATTTTGGTATCTGCTTTTGTAATAACCACAAGTTCTTCAACTCCATCACTCAGGAGATGAGTTATTACAAAGGAGATCAAAATTAAAGTGGCCCTCAAGAACTAATAATCAATTAATAACAACACTTGATGGTTGTGATGATGATGATGTTATAGATTTTATAAATTAAATAAAGCTACTTGTGATATGCCAACTTTTCCTTATAAAAGTTCAAAGGAAAACAAACAATTTGTAGTATTTCGATTATTGATGTTTAATTCTTGTGTGTGCCTTCACTACTACAATAACTATATTTCTTGCACCACGCTTGCAACTTTTTAATTACTTGATGCTTTGTTGAAATCCCTATTGACTTAAAAGTGTTCGTTTATGGCAGCCATCAAAACAAAATAATGTCTTTGAACACGCACCTTGCGATAGTCACGACTACTAGGCCTAGACTAACAATGAATTCCCAAACTAACAGAGGATAATAAGGACCAAGAGTCAATATTGTTCTAATCAAATTGCTTTAACTATTAAATCCATAATCTAAATATTGTCTTGAGTTTGCTCAAACAATTCTTTTTCTACTATAATACAACGATTCACCACAAACTTTCACATTCTAGCACTATCCTCAGTGTGAAAAAAAATGTCATCCAAGGACACAATATGAAGACGATACACCAACTAGAGAATCATAATATCCGAAACCAAAGATCAACATCGTCATTATTAGGTGAACGGACTAGCATCACTAGGTTGGCTTTGCATATGCGTCATAGGAGGTAAGTCTTTGACATTATGGTCAACCTCATCAAGTTTAGCTTCTTCTACTCGAGCACGTCCCCTACGTCTTCTACTTGAGCATGTATTTCCTCCATGTAACTCTCATTATTATTGCATATGGTAAGGACTTTGATATAATTGTATATCATGAAGACTATTGTTGCTCGATTTTTATGAATGATAAAAAAAAAAAAGTAAAAAATATTTAAATTAAATTTAAATCAAATAAAAAATTTAATTAGACAATATTGTATTATGTACCAAATGACCATTGCTCCCCTTCGAGTAATATAGCGCCTCGTTATATTATGTAGCAATGGATGTAATCTTGAGTTACATCTCCACCGTCTAGATCAATTGGAACACGTAATGCAATAAATCTTCTATGATAGTGCCATTGCACTACCAAATGTGCAATCTTTTCAAACCAATCTGCAATCCATTGGTCTGTGTCGTGTCCTACAGTAGGAGTTCAGTGAACTGTGTGATGGGACATCTTGTTTGAGGCCGAACATATGAGTGGTCAAGCAGAATTCGTCGCTAATTCCAGACCAACTAAATTAATCGTTGGCACCAAATAATTTTTTTTTTTAACTAATAGGGATTATCAAAATAAAAAAAACATAAATTTGTTTATGTATTTTTGTTATCATAAGCAATTTAAAATCTTTTTGAATTATAAAATTTTCATACTCATATCTTGATTATCAACCATAATCAAAATCAAATATTAGTTTTGAATTATGAACATACCTGAATGAAAATTTTAGGAGTTTAGTTTAACAAATTGATAGAAAAAAATAGATTCAAATGGATTTGATTTGAAGTGAATGATAATTTTTTTGTTTTTTAATGATAAATTTTGGATCTTAAATCAAATATTAGAAATAACTGACTTTTAAACCAAAATAATTTAGGTGAATTATAAACATCAACTAAAAGGGGCAAAAGGGAAAATCAAATATAGGTTATTTTTTGTGTTTTTCCAAATTCAATTTCTTTATAAATGAAGGTTTTGAGCCGAAAACAAAGCTAAAAATTGAGCAAAGTTGGAAATTAGAAAAAGTAGCACATAAAAAAAAAGCTTAATTCTTTGTAAAAAAATAACATTGACATGTGAAACTATAAAATTGTGTGTAATCAAGACCGTAAAATTGAAAAACTTGAAATGACCTATTATAGTTAATTTGAAAAGAAAAAATTGAAATTTTCTCGAAGTGCTAAAATTTCTCAAAATTTCTTTGAAATCTCAAAATTTTGTCGAAATAAAGAAATTAAAATATTCTCGAAATTTTTTGAAATTGAGGGAAAACAAAATTTCTCCTGATCAAGATTTCGATGAAAATTTTCTACCATTGTTATCATAAAAGGTCAAAGAAAATGAGGGTGTTTAGGTCATTTCCTTCCTCAATGAAAATCGAAATTGCCAAAAAAAAAAAAAAAAAATCGCAAGTTTTAGCCAATTTTCCAAATTGCCACAAAATTCGTAGCGTGGCAGCAGGTAAGATTTTTCTTTTTTAAACCGATCTCTTTTAAGGAAAACAGCCACATTTTTATAAATATTTTTTAAACAATTATACTTTTTTAAATATTTTTTTTTTAAAAAAAATCCTCCAAAAGGCATTTTTCAATTGTTACATTATAAAAAATACCATGAACTATGCATTTTGTGTCAAAATATTCTTGAATTTTTAAAAGTTTAAAAAATAGTTCAAAAATACCTCTGTCTTTAGTTTTGGATGAAAACTATTAAAAGTATTTTTTAAAAATACCTCCGAACTTTTCAAAAATTTCGAAAATACCCTTAACTCAAAAAAAAGTTAAAATACCTTCACTGTAAGTATATGAGCAGAAACCATTGATATCTCGTTACAAAAATAACTTTGAAATTAAAAAAAAAGTTTAAAATGGCTCATAACATTAATATGATCATCAATTTATTTGAAGTTTTTTTATGTTCGAAAAGAATGAACTTTAAAACAAAGGAAGATTAGTATAAATAGAAAAATATCAAACTATTTATAAATATAGAAATTTTTTATTATCTATCGGCGATAGATCACGATAAACTTCTATCGCGATCTATCCCTCAAGCTATAGACGATCCCTCAAAATGAGCAAAATTATTTATCATTATAAAAAAATTTCACTGCCTATTAGCGATAGACCGTAATAGACGTTTATCACTAATAGGCAGTGAAATTTTCTATATTTGTAAATAGTTTGGTTTATTTTGCTATATTTGAAAACAACCCTAAAACAAATTATATATATATTCTCATTTTTTTTTCAATATAGATACTATCATTTTCCTCTTCATTTTTCAATTCATAACTTATACCAATTTTCTCACCAACCAAAATTTTAACTTAAAACATAAAATCCTATAAAATTTCAAAAAGATTTAAAATCAAAATATATCCTTAAACATACAAAATTGATAAATAGTCAAATAAAAAAATATATATTTAACTACAACTAAACTACTAGCTTAACATACGGTTATTAACACACAACTCAACAACTAACTTTTTTTTTTTTTTTTTCTTTTTTGACTATTTATGGTGGGGAGATTTTGATTTTAAAATTTTGTGAACTTTTATGAAATTCTATTTATAATAATTTTCCTTTGTTTTAAAGTTTATTCTTTTCGAACCTTAAGAAAAATTTAAACAAATTGATCACCATATTAATAGTAAAAGCAATTTAATTTTTTTTAATCTTAAAGTTATTCTTGTAACGAAATATTGAGGATTTCTGTTTATATACTTACAGTGAATGTATTTTTGAACTTTTTTTAGTTGAGGATATTGAAACTTTTGAAGGGTACAAAGGTATTTTTGAAATAAAACTTTAACAAGTTTCCATCCAAAACCAATAGAGTATTTTTGAACTCTTTTTAAAGTTTAAAGATATTTTAGAATTTTTTTAAAATTTAATTGTATTTTTGACACAAAATGCATAGTTGGAGAACATTATTTATAATTTAGCTTTTTTTTATAAAAAAAAAAAAAAAATTCGTCGGAACCCTATGCTTTCGAGTTTCGATGTCTATATATTGGAGCAAAAATTCCTTCAAAAAATCTCAAAAAATTAAGGGAAAATTCGATACCTCAGTCACTCTGCTTGCAAGCTTCTGCCGTCATCCTCACTCATCTCCGTCGCCGGTCAGGTTCTGTTCTACCATCATTTAATCATCAACTCACTTTCTTTTGGTATTTTCTGTCCATTTCTAAGTTTTCTGACTTTTGATGTTTGATTGAAGTTATTGGCGTTCTATTATGGCGTTCGGTTGTTACTGAAGTTCATTTTGTTATATGAAATTGTAGGGATTTGTGAAGATTTAAGTGGACAGAATGCAGGCTACGAGTGGTGCTGCAGTGATGGGATCTCTGCAAGTTGCTGTTTGTGCGAAGGGATCGTGTTTTCCTTCACAAGTTTCTAACATCTGTGTGTTTCCACAACACATAAACATCCTGAAACCCTGTAAATCCTCTAATATTGAAGCAAGCATGGTTGCAGGGAAGCCATCATCTTCTCTATCTATCACTGTTCCAGAAATTGGAGGTGAAATATTATCTAACTCCATTCACCAATGTTTTGACTTGTTTGAAAGAAATTTGGTATATCTGCTTGACCCATGTTAATAAATTTGACCCTCTACTCGGAGGAAAGAAGTGTATAATATTTCTCTTGTTTCTTAATCTTAGATTAGCCAAGTTGGTTCTTGTGAATGAAAAGAATTTAGCTTAGGTTAACTTCATTGCTGTCATGCAGGTGTAAGCCAGTTTGTAGACCATACCTTGAGTGAAATAGATCCTGAAGTTCGAAATATTATTGACAAAGAAAAGCAGCGACAGTTTAAAAGCCTTGAACTTATTGCCTCAGAGAACTTTACATCTCGGGCAGTTATGGAGGCAGTAGGGTCCTGTCTCACAAATAAGTATTCAGAAGGATTACCTGGAAAAAGGTGAGATTTCTTCATTTGATGTACTATGGATGTGAATTCCAATTCTTTCTTGGGAGGTTGTGAGATTTTGTTGATGTTGAGAGGATTACGCAAATTAAGATTTTTATCATGCATCTCAGGTACTATGGTGGCAATGAACATATCGACGAGCTTGAAACACTCTGTCAACAAAGGGCTCTAGCAGCATTTCATTTGGACAATAACAAGTGGGGTGTAAATGTTCAACCATTATCTGGTTCACCTGCTAACTTCGAGGTTTATACTGCAATTCTTAATCCACATGATCGGATCATGGTGAGTAGCCTTATGATTTACTTCTTTAATCACTGTGTTAATCCAGACAATTGCTGATGCTACTGATTCATGTTAAATGACTTTAGGGTTTAGACTTGCCTCATGGAGGACATCTGTCTCATGGGTTTATGACACCAAAAAGGCGGGTGTCAGGCACGTCAATTTATTTTGAATCTATGCCTTATCGTCTTGATGAGACTACAGGTACTTCCCATATGTGATACAGTTTTTTTATGGTCTCTCCATGGTTTATGCATTCTAATTTAGTAGCAAATTCTTGCAGGCATTGTAGACTATGACATGCTTGAAAAAACTGCTAACTTGTTTCGACCAAAGCTGATTATCGCTGGTGCAAGTGCTTATCCACGAGATTTTGACTATCCTCGCATGAGAAAAGTGAGCATTTACCTAAATCCAATGTTATTCATCATTCTACATTGAGTAGCTCTATTTAGAAAATAAGTAAGTATTAATGAATGACTTGCTTGATTTGATATGGGTAGATTGCCGACGCTGTTGGCGCTTTTCTCATGATGGATATGGCTCACATAAGCGGGCTTGTTACTGCTTCAGTGGTTGCTGATCCTTTTGAATACTGTGATATTGTGACCACAACAACACACAAGGTAAAAGATAAATTTTGATAATGGATACTTCCTTTTGAAGTACAGGCTTTCCTCTAAATCCATTTCATTTTTTGAGATAAGAAACGGCAAAAGGGTATTTTCAAGAACCAAACGTAAAAGAGGAACAACCTATCGGCCAAGGTAGAGAAGACTAATCCCAAAACAATTATGCAAGTTAAAATTAATGATACTTGTACAGTCTCTTTGTGAATGGGACTTGTACAAGATCGAAAGAAAAGTTAAAAGAGGTCCTGAACTCTTTGCTTGCCCAAGAGAGCTTCAGGAAGCCAAATATATGGCTTTTCTGGAAAAATAATGGAGATATCAAATTTATTTCATACTTATTTACTTATATTGAATTTTTGTCATTCTCATGTCATTTGCCTTCTCTTAGTTACAACGTATTAGCTTTTTATGTGATTTGGTATGATACTGATTGCTCTTCACATTAAAGAAACTGCTTTCTCAGCCTGAAAGAACTGTCAAATTATTTGCAGTCTCTGAGAGGTCCAAGAGGTGGAATGATCTTCTTCAGGAAGGATCCTGTTCTCGGAGTTGACTTAGAATCTGCTATTAATAATGCTGTGTTCCCAGGACTACAGGTTGGTCCATAGTCTTGGGGTAGCACGTAAAGAATTGATTTGTTTTGCTACATACTTTGTTTTTGGTTCTTAAATATTGTCAATTTAACGGTTATCATACAGGGTGGTCCTCATAATCATACAATTGGGGGACTAGCTGTCTGCTTGAAGCATGCACAATCCCCAGAATTTAAGGTCTACCAAAACAAGGTACTTCATTTCCTCAATGATCTCAACATGGTATAAGACACTGCTTTCTAATTTTCTAACAGCATACCTCTTCATACATTAGGTCATTTCAAATTGTAGAGCTCTTGCGAGTCGACTTGTCGAGTTAGGTTATAAGCTAGTTTCCGGGGGAAGTGACAATCACCTAGTTCTTGTGGATCTCAGGCCATTGGTAAATCATTGTTCCTCATAAATGTGCTTTCAAATAAGAACGTAAGGAAGCATATGTTAATCTGTAAGTAAACTCTAACAACAGGGTATTGATGGGGCACGGGTGGAGAAAATTCTCGACATGGCCTCAATCACTCTCAACAAGAACTCAGTACCTGGTGATGATGTTTTTAATTGGTTGATCATCATGTCCAATTTTCTCGAACTGACTCTTAGCTGTTTTATTCATAGGTGACAAGAGTGCTTTAGTGCCAGGAGGCATTCGAATTGGGTCGCCTGCCATGACCACCCGAGGATTCACTGAGAAAGAGTTTGTAGCAGTTGCAGACTTTATCCATGAGGGTGTTACTATAACTCTTGATGCCAAACCCCTGGCCCCAGGATCAAAGCTCCAAGAGTTCCTCAAATTTGTGACAACTTCTGATTTTCCTTTGATCGACCGAGTTTCAGATCTTCGCTCGAGAGTCGAAGCTCTTACCACTCAATTCCCAATACCTGGCCTGTAAGTTTTTATTCAAAGAAGGAAATAATTATAAATTTACAGCAACATTTCTGACCAAAAAAAAGGGGATAAGGTCCAAAACAATGCACTTGTTCGTGATAGGACATGTTTGTGTTGATTGTAGTAATAAAATTTAGATAGTTTGTAACATTTTAAGGCTGTTGTTGAAGCGATGAGGCTGGTGGGGGAATTGTAACTGATAAATTTTGTTATTAGTAGTTTTATTTTCAGAAAATTTTATGGGTTTGGATGTGATTTTTAGAAGATAAGTGTTTTTATGCAATTGACACAGGCACACTTTCTACAACTATTTAACTTATTTTTTACAACCATGTAAGCTTAGAGTTTAATGGTCCTATTAAGATTTCAATTTCATAACCAATATATTTAAGTAGTATTGTAAAATAAGAATAGTACACAACCAAGAACTTGGGGTGGAAAAAGTTTGGTTTGGTTTGGTTTTAAATTTGATTTTGCTTTCTTAAATTAAAAATTTTGGTTTTGAATTCGGTTTTGCTCTTTTTTTTAAAAAATATATAAATATATAAATAAATATATTAGTTAAAATCGATTCGGTTTGATTTCAAATTCGATTTTTGAAATTGAAACCAAATAGAATTGAATAATTTGGTTTCAAGATTTCTTCAAAATCGGATCGAATTGTATTTTTTTTATTTTATTGAGTTTTTGGTTTGGTTCAGTTCGATTTTAGTAAAAATGGTTTGATTTTTACGGCTTGAATGGCCAACCGTAACAAGAACAAAAGAAATAAATTAGAGAGCAAAGTAAAGAGAAGAAAGTAGAGAACAATTGAACCAATTGTGGTGTATATTACAAAGGTACCATACAACATTATTTATAAGACAAGGAAGGGAGAATTATTTATAAGACAAGGAAGGGAGAATGTTATCAGATGTAATTCAAGAAGAGTTTAATGTTATACACTAAATATTACATTTATATTACTTTTCTTTAAATATTCATTTATATTATATAAAATAAAAAAATGTCTTTGCTAAAACCAACTTGATGGAAAAAAATCTTACTAAATGAAAAAAAAAAATCATTTTGTATATATTTTAATGATTGTCTCGCTAAAAAATATATTTGCTAGGAAAAATCATAATGAAGGAAAAAAAGATGTAGTAAGTTTACTCCTCATGGAAACATTACTTAACATCTCGAAGTCAAGCCATTCAATTGTTTTGTACTAACTTTTCAAATATTATCGTAGATCTTCTCAAATATTATCGTAGATATAACACCTACATATAATATCTTTTTATGTATAAATTGATGCAATTCTATTTGTTTTATGTTTTATTTGCAAGCTATGACAAAACTGTTTTTTAGAACTTCCATCTCAATTTCTTTCTTAAGAAACTTTATTGACTTTGAAGACTCTCTTTAGAAGTTTCCAATTACACATTCAAATCATCAATATATACATTAATAATATGTAGCAAATATAGTTTATGACCTCTTTATAAGAACATATGGACAAATAGTATTATTTTTATACTCTCATTTCAACAAATATTTAATAAGATGATTACATCAAATTCGTCACTACTCACAATTTCCCTAATTGATTTTGTAAACTTGATTTTCATACCATCATATTTGATACTTGATTCCAAACTTTTAAAAGTGATTTTCATACAAAAAGAATGCAATTTTGAATAATTATTATGTTTAATATAAAAAATAACCTAAGAATTATTTAGAGTATGTTCGAAAGTAATTTTGTAAAGGCTAAAATCACTTTGGTTATATCCAAAATCACTGCGAAAACATTTTTTTTAATAAGTCAACATGAATTTTTATGTTTTGAAAAATGCAATTTAAAAATTGCAAAATCAAACACTAAACTGATTTTTTATAATTATTAATGGCATGTTTCGAAATAATTTTGAATACAATAAAAGTCAGATCAACATATATCTCACATAAATATTTTAGTTGGCAAGGCCAAAACACTATCAAATAAATTTGGGCAAATAGCAAAAATCACATCCTTGAGGTCTGATGGTAGTTACAGATTGCAACTACACCCTCAAACTTTCAACTGAAATGTTTGAACTCTCAAACTTATACAATAATTAAAATTGGACCATATCCTAAGTACTGGAGACGACGATGTAGGTAACCAAGTTGGAGTTGGAGGAGATGGAGGTGGCTCTCAAGTGCTTGGAAACATGATAGTTGGTGGCCATTGGGGTAATATGTGTAGTATGTTAGTATTTGAATATATATATATATATATGCATATAGTAGACTTTTAGTACAATTATAAAATAATAATAATAAATCTATTTAGGCCCCGTTTGAAAATTATTTGGATTCGGGGATGCAACATGTATTAGGGCTTTGTCTTTGGTGGGATATGGTGGAATTGTTGGGTCATCGTCAGGAACTACTATTGCTTCATTTCATGGCTTCAAAGAGTTATTTTTTTAGCTTTATTTGTGCTGAAGTTCTTGCTATTTATGAGAGTCTTCACTTAATTGAACAGTTAAATCTTCAAAATATACTTGTTTTATCTAATTCTTTGGCTCTAATACGGATGATTAATGGTTTAATGACAATTGAGTTAGAAGTGACAAACTTTGTTGCTGATATTAATACGATTGGAGCAACCTTCTCATCGATTTTTTTTTTTTCAGCATGTGTCTTGTATGCATAATTCTGCATCCCATTCTCTAGCTAGGAAAAATGAGGTTGCAATATTTATTAATTTTATATTATTTGGATTTTCTTATTTCTTATTTATTTTTCTCTCTCTTTCCTCTCCTCTCTCCCTTCTTCTTTGTCTCTCCCCTCCACTCCATCTAAAAATGTGTTATTCAAAGGGGACCTCCATTTTTTAAATCTCAAGGAAGCAAAGTCCATTCTTTTTATTTGTAGAATGTTTGAAGGACAAATTCATGGCAAACCAATGTTTTCAAGGACAATTTAGTGGCAAAACAAATTAACCATAACTAAAAAAACACAAACATAACATGAATCTCTGTTTTCTGCCGCTGCTATTGATAACCTCTAAGGGACTGTTTGGTTCAAGGTTTAAAAAATTTCAGAGAATAAAGAATATTTGGGAATAGAATGCCTAGGAATCAAAGATAAATGTGTTTGATTTTGCAGGAAATGTTATCAACTTTTGCTCTCTCGCTCTCTCGCTCTCGCTCTCTCTCACTTTAGTTCTCTCGCTCTCTCTCTCACCTTATCACTCTACCTCTCTTTCTCTCTCTCATTATCTATGTAGATCACGATAGATACAGGTAGTAGTTTATTGCGGTCTATCACAAATAGACGGTGTATTTTACTATTAGTTGTAAATATTTTCAGCAGTTTTGTCATTTAAGATATTTTTTTTAAAAAAATTTTCAATCACTTTTTTTTTTTTTTGAAATTCATGTCGACGACTTTTTATTCTTTTAATTTTTAATTTTTTCGCTTAGTTTTAACATTTTTCTTAAAAATGCCATTTAAAAAAATTTTGTGGTTGGTGGTTGGAATTCTAATTTTATTTGCATCTATTAGAGGACATAATTCTAGTGATGTGATTGTTAAACACAATTCAATAAATACAAAAATTTTGCTCTATTTTTACAAATGGTTTAAGAAGTGTCTATATTGGGTATTTGTTGTTGGACTTGATTGTGTTGTGAATGTTGTGATTTAGACCTATTTTTTTCTTTTTAATTTATTTATTAATAACGTCAAGAAAAGCATCATTCATCGTCACATAAATATTTTTAGCAACCATTAGGTAAAGAAAATTTGAATACTATATATTTAAGAATCTTAATTAAACTTGTCAAAGTATATGCATATTTTTAGCAACCATTAGGTAAAGAAAATTTGAATACTATATATTTAAGAATCTTAATTAAGCTTGTCAAAGTATATGTATATAACTTAATTGATATACATATGTGCAAGAGACTAGAAGGTTTTATTTGAATGTTATTATTATCAATATCATTATTTTTTAATTATATTATTTCTAGATAATAATATATTAAAGTTTGCATATCCATCTCCAAAAATCCACACTTTAGGATATATATGCTAGATTAATCAACTAATTTAATGTCCAACATCATTAACCTTATTTGGCTATAAATGCAAGATTTGCACACACTAACTTATAGTATTTTAAATAGTAACACAAAATCATATATGAAAGTTTGCATATGCATGCATCTACAAAATCCACACTTGGGGTATATATGCTAAGATTAATAAAGTAACTTTAATGTCCCAAGGCCTATATAATGGATGGGCGAGAAACAAACTAGCAATCTCATCTCACCAAAAACCAATTACAAACTTACAATAATACAAAAAAAATTATTATGGCTCAGAAATCTAGCCTTGTGAAGTTGTCTCTCATTGTTGTGATGATGTCTTTGGCTGTGTCTAGCTTTGGTAAAATTTCAATTAGTTCTTAACTTTTTTTTTTTTTCCTTTAAGTTTAAATACTACTTTTGGTCTTATACTTTTAAGATGTTTAATATACTTTCAAAATGTTCATTTTAATATCTGTATTTTCAAAATGTTCATTTTGGTCCTTGTACTTTCAACTTTAGTTCATTTTTGTCCTTAAACTTTAATTTAAAAGTAACCAATTTGATCCCTTAAAAATGAAGTAAAAATGTAAATGAAGGGACCAAAATGGTCATTTTTTTGAAAGTACAAGGACCAAAATGAAAATCTTAAAAGTACAGAAATTCGAAATGAACCAATATTGAAAGTATAGGGAGCAAAATGAATGAAAACCAAAAGTATATAGACAAAAGTAGTATTTAAACCTTTTATTTATTTTATTTTTTAAAATTTGTTCAATTTGTTTAAAGTTACTATGAAAATGGGATGGCTCAAATTTTGGAATAATAATTGTTATGTTTAAATATTATTGCAGTTGAAAGCAAGGCATTGGCATCGAAGGGAAGCATTTTGGCTGCTGGAACCCACTGCATAAGCAATATTGATTGCAAAGATCCTAATTGCTTTTGTGCTGACTTTCAAAGATGTCTCTGTGGGAAATTTGCAACCAAACAATATGATTTGAAATTTAAAGAGCTCAAAGAACAAGATTTGATCAAGAAGTAAGAGCGAATTAAGAACAATCAATTATCAGGATCATCTCGCGTTCGAAAAATCAGTTATTATTGAAAACAAACTTTTATGACTCTAAAAAACTAAGTTGTACATTGATCGTTGTTAATTTTGTGTGTTGAATTAAGTAGAAACACATGTACTTCCTTGGAATTCAAGAATAATAATGAAAAATATAGCTAAGCTTCATGATATATGTCTCTTTATTTCTCCTATCCTCATTTGGTTTGCACTTTTGTGACATCCCAAATTTTCAAGTAATTTTTTTTTTTAAAAAAATTTATTTTCTTAAATTATTTGGTTAGTTGTTTGAATTTTGAAGCTTTAATTGGATTATGTTGAGAAAATAATTCAATTTAAAGTAATCGTGATAAAAGATTTGTATTTGATTCAATTAGTGGAAAATTGAATTTATTTGTGAGAGATTTAAAAGTTGGATTTAAACTAGAAATTGGGTGAGATTTAAGAACTTGATTAATTTAAGAAAATATGAGGATAAGTTAGAATTGAATTTAAGTTGGGGAATTGATTTGTTAGAAGATATTTTGGTTAAATAAATTATTAAGTGGTGGTTGGAAAAGATTTGATTCGATGGGTTGAGGAATATTATATTAAATAAGTTGTGTTTTGTTTTGGGAAAAGGAAAAGGAAAAGGCAAAGGAAAATGGAAATTTAAATATATATATTTAGGGTTCTGGAAAAGGAAAAGGAAAAGGAAAGAGAATTTAAAGAAGTATATATATATATATATATATATATACTTAAGCCAATCTTGGATGTCAATGGGTTTGCAAGTTGTTGCCCAGCTGCTCTCTCTGGCATTATCCCTTTTCGTGAGTTACGCTAGGATTTCAAGACTTGGTTAGATCAGGACTGTTTGGGTAAGTATTGTTGATTTTCTCGTAATTTCGTGAATTGGTTTTAATTATTGTTACTCATTGAGGTTGGATTTTAGATTCAGGCTTCCATGGATTTTGGAATCAGAAACAAGCTGTCCAAGCGGGTTTAAGGGTCCATTTTGGTTGGACTCATTGTTTGAAGTATGGAAGAAGATTGTGGCTTAGTTGCACTTTGGGGTTTTAACTCAAGCATTTTGTGAGAATTGGCTGCTTGGTTAGCTATTTGCACCTAGTCTCAATGTAAGTGGTCTTACTACCTGAACTGCCTTCCCGTCATATGTTTAGTTGCCATAATGAGTAAAATTTCTAAGCCCATGTGAGATAGCATGCTTGTATAAAATTCCCATGTTTAAAGGATGTATGTGAAATCGCCATATGTTTAGTTGCCATGATGAGTAAAATTTCTAAGCCCCATGTGAGATAGTATGCTTGTATGAAATTCCCATGTTTTAAAGGATGTATGTGAAATGCATATGTTTGTATTATGAGATGTTTGTAAACAGCGCTGTTAATGTATGAATTCATGGAAGGAAAGGAGTGAGAATTTAATTGGTCATGTGTGCTGGGTAGTGGTAACTCCCCTACGTCGGTTGGATATTCACCAGAGGTTTTGGTCCTTTGGGGTCACTAGAGGTTGTGTTCCTTCGGGTTCACCAGAGGTTGTGGTCCTTGGGGGTCACTAGAGGTTGTGTTCCTTCGGGTTCACCAGAGGTTGTGGTCCTTCGGGGTCACCAGAGGTTGTGTTCCTTTGGGTTCACCAGAGGTTGTGGTCCTTCGGGATCACCAGAGGTTTGTGGTCCTTCGGGATCACCAGAGGTTTGTGTTCCTTCGGGATCACCAGAGGTAAGAGTTCCTTTGGGGCTCCAGAGGTTTGTGGACATCCAAAACCAACTGTAGGGCGAGTATAACCAGTTCCCTGTAAAAGTATGTTGGATATGCATGTCTTATGATTGATGCACTTAAAGGACTTGGGTGCCTAGCCCAGCTCCGGTAGTGGGGTCACTTACTGAGTAATATAATTGCTCATTCTTTCATCTTATTTTTTTTTTTCAGGTAAGTGAAAGAACGTGCTGGCGAATGACAAGAGGAATCCTTTATGGCTTCACGGGACCCGCAGTAGCTTCCGCTTAGAACTACATGTTTTAATGAGTTTTGTTAAATTGTCAAATTTTGTTTTGAAGTTTGTCTTTTATTTTGCATGTGGATTTCTGTTCATGAAATTTTATTGATTTTATTAGGGGTACCCCCGAACCAAAATTCTCTTTTATATGTTACGCATTGTTTTATTGAGTTTTAAATAAACAGAAATTTCCATGGAAATCATTATATCTTTTTTACTACCCGTACAGTGTCTTTCTTGAAAATTTGCATGCATTGAGTAATGGTCCGTTTAGAATGTATTAGTCGGGTCGTTACAACTTTTTTCCCCAAATGCCTAAACTTATAATTTGAATTATCTGGCTAGTGTCCATCATCAAAAGGTCTTAATACACACTCTAATAGACATACAAAGTCAATCCCTACATTATGGTTGACCAAACCTGTAACAATCCCAAATCTATTAAATAAATTTAAGTTATCATGAATGAAAAGGAAAAAAAAATATGATTATTTATTCATGCATTTATTTAAGCTAAGATGGAAATTTCAAAATTTGAGTTAAGGAAATTTTTGGGATTTAGAAAAGGATGATTTTATCTTGGGGCAATAAATTAAGGTGATTAATTTTTAGGTAAGATTGGATAATTGAAATAAATCTTAATGGTAGAAGATTCTGTTGGATTTTATTTGATTTGATTTTATTTGGTTGGGAAAAGGAAAGGGGAAAGTGGAAGGATCTGGGAGTTAGGGTTTTGTTTTATTTAAACCTCGGTTTGCGTGCCATTTAAAACAAAAAAAAAAAAAAGAAAGGAAAAAGGAATTTCCTTTCTCTCTCTCCCTTCTCGCGCCGCACACCCCCCCCCCGGTCATCTTCTTCTTCTTCTTCTTCTTCCACAGCGCGCCGCCAGCCTTTCTTCTTCCTTTCTCTTCCTCTCGGCGGTTTCTCTCTCTCCCTCGCGTCGCCACAGCGCCACCGCCGCCGACCTCCGCGGTTTCTCTCTCCCTCGCGTCGCCACAGCGTCACCGCCGCCGACCTCCGCGATTTTCTCTCTCTCCTTCGCGGCGGACCTCCGCGATTTTCTCTCTCTCCTTCGCGGCGGACCTTCGCGTCGGCTGAACCGCCGCCGCCGCCTCCCAGCGTTAGCCGCTGCCGCCGCTAGTTTTCTCTCTCTCTCTCTCGCGCCGCCGGTCCTCCTTCGCAGCCGTTTCAGTCAAACGCTCGCCTGACTGCTCGTCACCGAACCGGTAACGTTTGGGTGAGTAACTTGGACCCAGGGTTAATTTTGTGGCATAATTTGGTAAACTTTTGGTGATACGGACTTATGTGGTTAAAATTCTTTTAGGTGATCGGAAGTGACGTCGGAGTAAAAAGGATTGGTGGCAACGGCGAGTTAAGTCACGTTTGGGTAAGGACAGTTTTAAATTTATTTGGAATTAAATGGTGGTGGGACCGGACTTATGGACTGACTTAAGTTGGGAAATTTATTTATTTGCAATTGTCCAGGGATTTTACAAGTTCTGCAGTGTGGGTACATTATTTGGATCAATTCTCAAGTAAGTGGACTTACTACCTGAACCGCCTTCCCGCCATATGTTTAGTTGCCATGATGAGTAGGATTTCTAAGCCCCCTGGGTATAGCATGCTTGTATGAGTAGGAATTTCTAAGCCCCATGTGACATAGTATGCTTGTATGAAATTCCCATGCTTAATGGATGTATGTAAATGATGATGCATATACATACATATATTATGAGATGTTTTAAACAGTACTGTTAATGCGTGAATTTATGGAGTGAAAGGAGCGAGATTTTAATTGACCCATAAGGTGGGTAGTGGTAGCTCCCCTACGTCGGTTGGATGTTCACCAGANCCAGTTCCCTATAAAAGTATGTTAGATGCGCATGTCTTATTGTTGTTGCACTTAAAGGACTTGAGTGCTTAGCTCGGCTCCGGTAGTGGGGTCACTTACTGAGTAATAAAAATTACTCATTCTTTCATCCTATTTTTTTCAGGTAAGGGAAAGAACGTGCTGGCGAATGACAAGAGGATACCTTGATGACATCACGGGACCCGGTGTAGCTTCCGCATAGTTCTGCATGTTTTTTTTTTTTTTTTATATATATGAGTTTTGTTCAGTTGTTAAATTTTGTTTTGAGGCTTGTCCTTTTGTTTTGTATTTGGATTCCTGTCCGTGAAATATTACTGATTTAATCAGGGGTACCCCGATCCAAAATTCTTTTCTATAGTTATTCATTGTTTTCTTTGGTTAAATAAATAAAAATTTCCATGAGTAGCATTTGTTTCTTTCTTACTAATCAGCGTCGTGTCTTTTCTTGAAATTTACATGCATTGAGTAATGGTCTGATTAGGATGTATTAGTCGGGTCGTTACAAAACCGACTAGGTCAATCTAGTAGACGAAATAGTCAATGTCGTCAAAATTCCTTTTTTGATCGATCAATTGACCTTAATATTTAAAAGGAATAAATGTTAACTAAAGTGATTACGATGCATAGATTGTAATGTACTCTTTTAAGAATCTTTTTAGACTAAAAATTGGAGTTGCCATTGACCCTATTGAAGACTTGAATGGGCACCTGTAAATTTTAAGGTTGTTTCCATATATAACAAAGTGACAAAAAGTAGTCTATTAGTGATAAACATTACTAAACACTGATAAATATCTATCAATGTCAATCACTGATAGACAGTGATAGATGTAAGACATAATTGATAAATACTAATAGAAGTCTATGATTGTCTATCAGTAATAGACAGTGATAGATGATAATAGTTTATCATTGTCTATTAGTAATATAGTCTAATCTATTAGTGATATAGTCTATCACAGTTTATGAGTTTGATTTTTTTTTTTTTTTGCTATATTTGAATATATTTCTAGCAGTTTTGCCATTTAAAACACTTACCCTAAATTTTATTGCACAATTAAATCAGATTTGCTTCGAAAGTTGTTTATGCGTAAGAAAGGAAATGACATTATCAAATGATATAAAAAGGATTAATTTAATAAATGTCTTTTTAGGATTATTGTTAATGCAAATAACATTATCAAATGTTTGTTTTCAAATCAAGAGGGAATATAACTATTCATATTATATATATATATATTACTTTTGGTGATTGATATTGATATTAAGAAAGAAAAATGAAGATTCGAAGATATAAATAATAAAGTAACAATTATATAAAAAAAATATAGGAGAATGACAAAATTTGATGGAGAATAAATTTAAAGTGAGAAAAAATAAAATCAAGAGCGAGGGACAAAGAATTTCAAGAGCAAAAATTTAGAGAAAGAGGTAAAAGATAAAATAAAAAAAAAGTTAAGAGTCAGCAAAAAACCATTAAAGAGAGAAAAAGTGAGAAAAATAATATCCTTTAAAAATAGAATAAAATTAGAGATTAAACATTATAAAAATTATAGAGAGAGAAAATTAGGGAGAATGTAAAAATTAGAGAGAAATAAAAATAAAAATATGCAAAAGAAAAAAATAGAAATACAAATTTCACAAGGAAAAAAAAAAAAAAAAAAAAAAAAAAAAAAAAATACAAATTTCAAAAGGAAAAAAAAAAAACAAAACAAAGTGAAATAGATGAAGAGTTTTTTAATATGAAATATTAGTCTTTTTTAAAAAGGAATACCACTCCTAACAAAAAGAGATTCTCAAATGGAAAATCTTTTCTATACCCTATATTTTATAAATGTCCTAAATTTTGAATTATTGAATTTTTTTAACTTTAATTTTGGACTAATGGAACCTTCTTACCATTATTTCAAAATTTTCAAAATATTTAATTCCTTCCTTATTAACATCATTTTCGAATTTTGACTTTATTTTGTTATTTATTAGTTTCAGTTGATATTCATTTAATGCAGAATATTTCAAATTAATATTGCCTTCATTAGAGGAAATTTCATTTATTTTCTTCCATATTCCTAGTTGAAAATCGATTACCACTCTATTACGATCTCAACTATATGTCAAATATATTGATAATATATTGAAAAATGTAAATATACAATGCATACACCATGGTTGATTTTTTGGTGTTTATAATAAACTAAAAAATTTAAATATACATTGCATATAATGTTTGGTATATATGATATTCTATATACCAATTGTCTTAGCTTGTCCATGCACTTATCAAATATGCATTGATTTATTTTTAGAAAATCCAAATATATATTCAAACATATTCAGTTGTATGTATCAAATATACCTTATTTTCTACTTCGAAACTTCTTATCTATTTTTGCATTTGAACCCGTTTGGACTAACTTAAAAAATAATTTTTTTAAAAAAAAATTCATTTTCATTTAAACACTTTTGATAAGAACAGTTTAAAATAAAAACATAGCTTTCAAAATCCATTTTGAGTGGTTGCCAAACACTTGTATTTCTTCCAAAAAAAAAAACTTATTTTTTTAAAAAATTAAACAATTGAAAAGGTATTCCAAACACACCGTCCATTTATGAGGGTACAATTTTTGAATTTTTGGAGATTTATTTTTCAAAGAATACCATTTTGGCGTAACTTCATAACCACGAGAACCTTCTTTTACATGTGTCTTTTGATATTAATATTATTATATATACATTTTTTTAAAAATTGAATATAAAGAGGGTTGAAAAAGTAAATTGAACCAAACTTCTTAGTAAAATAATAACCCATATTAGGTTATTCACATAACAATAGAAAAATTTAAACGATTGTGTAATTGTGACTATTTATTTAACTATATACAAGGAAAACTCTAACAAAAATCACTTTTCAAAGTGATTGACAGAGAGTCACCCTAAGTTTCTTGTTATTCTCGTTATTGCCTAACATCATAATTTGAGAAAGAAAAGTGATTTTAAAAATAATTTTATTTATTTTAAAATCACTCTAAAAACTTGCTTAGTAAAATTCTTTTAAAAATTTGGATCAATGAATCTTCAACTTCACATTGTTACCTTAAAAACAAGAAAGTATTCATCTTGGTTGAACATTGATCTTATCCTATTTTGAAAATACATTATATATTCAACGAATTATGAGATACCTTTTGATATGTTTATATTTATGTTTCTAAAATTAGGATTTTTTTTTTCTAACATCATCACTAATAAGGTGTAGGAATCTAACCTTATTTGGCCATAATTAATTGTTGAAATTTTTTTCATATAACTATGGAAAAATCATAAAGTAGATATTAAAGTTTGGCATACAACATCCACCCTAAGGGTATATGTGCTATATTAGCAGACTAATTTAAAGTCCCAATGCCTATAAAATTGCTAAAGCAAGAAAGAAAAATAACCATCAAATTACAAAAGCATTTACAAATTTACAAAAATCAAAAGGATAATATGGCAGAGAAATCTAGTGTCAAGTTTGCTTTCATTGTTGTGATGATGTTGCTGGTTGTCTCTAACTTGGGTAAAATTTCAAGATCTCATTCTTTTTCTTCTTTGTTTATTTGTTTTAAATCTCTTTAAATTTTACAAAATTAATGTTAATTTTTAAAATTTTATTTTTGTAGTTGAAGGGAAACCATTGGTATCAAAGCGAAGTCTTTTGGTACAAATCAAATGCAACACCACTGCTGATTGCAAAGATCCAAACTGTATATGTGCTGATTTTAATCTATGTTTCTGTGGTAAAAAATTAGCAACTCAACAACTAAGCTTCAATAATGATGTGGAATTTGAAAAGCTAAAAGGAGGGGATCTCAAGAATTAAGTATAGAGAAGAACAATCAATCATGATGTGATTGTTATATTGTGTGTGTGAAAGTAAAACTTGTCTTTGGAATTCAATAATAATGAAAAGAAATATAGCCATAATCCTTAAATATATGTTTTACCCCCTTTTTTTTTAATATATATATATATACTTCTTTTTTTTTTTTGCTAAAAGCTTGTTGAAACGTTACAATCTTTAAAAGATATGTGTTTCTTTCTATTGTCATTTGATTTTGAGATAAAACTCCATGTTTATTTAATATGGTATCAATGCCCATAAAACCTAAATGGGTATATTCGATGTTTGATTTTTAAAGGAAATGAATAAGAAAAATTCGAGCAGGGTGAATAATCAATGGAGAATTGTCACAGTAATAGTTCAAACTCATTCACAACTTAAATTCTCTTTGTCGAGATATAAATGATTGAGAGAGATTGGCAGAGAAAATTAAAGTTTTATCCCTTTTATTTATTTATTTATTTTGCAGAACAATGGCATTACTTTAAAATAGTTTTTTAAAACACGTTTGGAAGATATCTTTTGTAGTTACAAGAATTTGCAGGATTTAAATGAGGTGGCAATTACTTAATTTCTTTTCTCCTTAATTATTAAATTCATAATCTATCGGTGATAGAGCTTAGGCATATATTAAAGTCTATCACTGATAGACTATGATAATTTTTTATCATTTTGTATAAGAATATCATTGTATTGATGATAAACTTTTATCCCATTAATAATTGACTTTTCATGTGTAGATGTTTTTTCACCAATAGAAATCTATCATTGAGTTGCCATATAAACTTATCGGTGATAAATTTTTATCCATACTTCTAGTTGACTTGTCATATCTGTGAGACTCTAAGTCTTTCACTAATGGATGATATTTTCCATTCAAATATCATATATGAATATCATCTATCAATGGTAGAATACAATATATAAATGAAGTCTATCATTGATAGACCGATACCACAAGTCAACATCATTCTATTAATTATACTATGACAGTTAATTTTATTAGTTATAGTCTACTATCCATATAATTTGAAATCATGGTTAAACTTCTTATAGTTGTTTTTATGGTGGACTATAGACTTATCATAATTGCTATGAGAAAGATGTTGCGTTGTTGCACGCTGACTTTTCTACTTCCCACCTATTGAATTGCAAAATGTCTAAAGTTTGTAGTTTATCAATGATAGGCTTCTATCACTGATAAACTATACACATTCTGATTGAATTCCATCAGTGATAGATGGTCATTCACTAATAGACTTCAATCAGAATCCATATAGTATATCAGTGATAATAGACTTCTATCACCAAATAAAGTCAAAAAATAAACATAAGTAGTCAATTAAGTCTATTAGTGATAACCTTTCATCACTAAACTATTAGTTAATGTAACAGCCCACCTAAACCGACTGGACCATTACTCGATACATGCAACATTGAGGAAGAAAGACAGCATAATTTTGAGAAATCAGAGATTTTTATTAAAGCATGATAAATAACAGTGGTTCGGGGTACCCCTAAGAAGACTTTTCTTTTTCTTTGGAATTATCCAATTTATTGAAAGAAAATAAGTTCAGTAAATAAATAATTCAACATTGAAATCCCAAATATGACATGGAAAAATCATATTAAACTTTAAATTTACATGACACGAAAAAAAACAAGCGTATGCAACCTTAGCGGAAGACCCTGCAAGTCTCATAGCGCCTCAAGGATTCTTCTTATCATTCGTCGGCACGTTCTTTCCCTTACCTAGAGGTATAAAAGAAAAGAATGAGTACGAAGATACTCAGTAAGTAATCCCGCTATCGGGCTCAACTAAACACTGAATCTATATGCATATAACATGAAATTAACATAGATAACCCCTATCGTTGGCAAAATGCGTTCACAAACTGGTGATCCCGAAGAGACATGAACTGATGAACATGCCGCCAACGTAGGGAACAATAATATGCGTTCAGGGGTAAGCGGAGTCTATAGCATACTATCATGGCATCTACCCTGTGGTCACCTGAGCCTGGTATCTATCACGTTGTGTGTGCACCTACAGGGGATGTTTTACTGACAAAATGTATATGTGCTAAACCTACCCAAGGTCCTATTGGTCGGAAGCGGCAATCCAAACATCCAAATTAGGTAACAGTAAAGACAAGCTATACAACCATTCCAATTATTAGAGAAACAGTCTAGAAATTTGAGGTATCGAGTCCAGCGATACAGTTGGTAGGGCAATTACTTACCGTGAGATTTGGTTTAGTCACTTGATTGCGCAACTCAAATCCTTTCCAAAAACTTGGGTTGAAAATCCTGACATACCCACAACAACAATAACCCACAATTAGACCAGTCACGTATTCAACCCAAAAAACCAAGCAATGGCATACTGCCTTACCCCGACTGAATTGCAGTAAAAGACAGCGGCGGCAGTGAAGGGAGAAATTCAGCGGCGGCAGCAGCCTCCGAGAGGGAGATCCGATGGCCGCGGTACAGCGGCAACGGTGATGACGACGATGTGAGGAGGAGTAGCTAAGAGAGAAATATGTTAGAGAGGTGTTGCCGGCTAAGTAAAATCAAGAGAGAGAGAGGGTGAAAGGTACTGCTGTGAGGGAGAGCAAGAGTCTAGCGAGAGTGAGACAGCGAGACCCAAGAAAGTTTGACGCCGTGATAAGGAAAGAGAGCAAGATGGTGCGTGGGAGAGAGTGCGCCAGCGATGTAGAAAAGCTGAGAGAAAGGGAGCCGGACGGAAGAGAGATCTGCGAGGGTGCGTGTATGCGTGCGGTGGCGGGAAAGAGAAAGAGTGGGCTGCACTCCAAACGAGGCACCCCTAATTAACCTAACAAGAAAACCCAAATAAATTTCAAAATTAATTTCCCTCTTCTCTTCCCTTCCGAAATTAGTTACCCCTTTTATTCTAAATTAAATTCCCTTTTCTCTTTCCTTCCAAAATTAGTTTCTCCATTTTATTCCAAATTAAATTCCCTTTTCTCTTTCCTTCCAAAATTAATTTCCCTTTTTCTTTACTAAACATTGTTCCAAACTAAAGTAAAGGCCAAAAGGATAAATAATACTTGAAACTTGGGGTGTCACAGTTAGTCTATCTGCAATAGAATCATATCAATGATATACTTCAATCTTCATGCTAGACAGTGATAGATTTCTAATATTGACATAAAATTTGTGATAGGCCTCAATCGACAATAGAACTCCTATCACTAATGGACTTCAATTGATGATAAAAGTTTGTCAATCAGTTGTAGACTTCCTTCACAATCCAAGTCTATTAGTGATATGAGACAACAAAAGTAGAACCTTAATCTTATAGATAGATGCTCTTATACTTTTATTGTCTCATATCACTAATAGACTTCAATAAGTGATAGGACTGTGGTTGTCACAATCAAGCTACGGTTGTGAACTAATCAGAAATTTAATTAATAAAAAATGACTAAAAAAAGGGGGAAAAACTACGAAGTTAGACTAAGACTATGAACTAATCTGAAACGTAGTTGATAAAAATAAAAAAATAAATAAAATTAGTCAAATAAAATATGCATTAAATAAAAATGACTTACGGAAAAATTTGTGTATTAGTGATTTGAATAGAAATTGTGTATTTGTGATCGATGTTGGGGAGCCTTTAGACATTTCACTTAGATTTTGCTATATTTATATGTAGTTTTAACTTTTGTTATTTTTACTATTAATTTAATCTCATTTTCTTTATCTAACAATCTTCAAAAGCATTAATATGGATTTGGACATGCACTCTCATCGTACATTTTCTATTTAATATACCACTTAATGTGCTATAAATATTTTTGAAATTATGAAACAAAAAACTGACATAAAAAAAAATAAGAGTAGGAAATTAACCTTATTTGGCCATACATAAAATTAATTATTGTTTTATTATTTGTATTGTTTTTAAATGAAAATTAATTGTTATTTATTTTTATAATTATAGAGATACCATAAATTCAGATATTAAAGTTGGGATGTGCTATATTAGTAAACAAATTTAATGTCCCAAGGATTATAAAATGGCTAGGCAAAAAGGAAATTAATCATCACACATAACCATTCTTACAAATTTACAAATAATAATAGAAGGATAAATTATTATGGCTGAGAAATCTAGCAATGTCAAGTTGGCTCTCATGGTTGTGATGATATTGATGCTTGTCTTTGGCTTTGGTAAAATTTCAACTTCTCATTCTTTTTTTTTTTTTTCTCTTTATTATTATTATTGGTTTTTAATTTTAGGATCTCCATTAAGTTTTTCTTTTCTTTGATGAGTATAGATCTCCATTAAGTTCACAATTCATCAATTATAAAATGAATTTTGGGTAAGTGTATCAATTTAAATTCATTCTATATATTATGTTCGTTCGGAAAAAAATCGTAGACTTATAATTTTGTATCAATTAAATCTACAGGTCATGTTGTTTGGTAACTATTTGGTCTTTTGTTTTTATTTTTTAAAATTAAGCCTATAGATACCACTTCTACCTCCAAATTTCTTTATTTGTTATCTATTTTTTATGAATGGTTTAAAAAACCAAGTGAAAATTTGAAAACTAAAAAAAATATCTTTTAAAAACTTGCTTTTGTTTCTAGAATTTGGCTAAGAATTCAACCATTGTTCCTAAGAAAGATGCATATCATTGTAAAAAGTGGAAAGGAAATAGACTTAATCTTCAAAAACCAAAAATGAAAAACAAAATGGTTATCAAACGGGGCCTAAACTTTCATAAGTGAATTCGTCTATAATATTAGTTCAGATTTCCTTTGAGAATCATCCATGTTTTACCGATATTTGAAGAAGTCTACACATATGTGAGAATTTATGCATGAATGACTTTCAAAGATAATTATAATGAAATGTCTAAATTGATTCAATTACGAAAGCTTAGGAGTTTAATTGATACATTTATAAATTTCACACGATGTATTCAAAAACAAAGCATATAAAAAGTGTAAATTGATACACTTTTAGAAACATTAGGTTTTGATTGATACAACGAAAAGCTTTAGGTGGGTATTTTTTTCTTTTTCCTTTTAAAATAACAATGTTATGTTTAAAATAACTATTGCAGTTGAAGGAAAGCCATTGGCATCAAAAGGAAGTCTTTTGGTACAAATCAAATGCAATACCACTGCTGATTGCAAAGATCCTAAATGTGTGTGTGCTGACTTGAATTTATGCTTTTGTAATCACAAATTAGCAACTCAAAAACTCAGCTTCAATGATGTTCAATTTGAAGAGCTCAAAGAAGAAGATATTAAGAATTAAGTGCTTAAAGAACAACATCACTCATGATGTGATTGTTAGTGTGTCCTTTGGAATTCAATTACTAATGAAAAGTTATATTATGGTATATCATTATATGTATGCTTCTTTATCTGTAATGCACACACTAAGCCACATGCCAAACCAATCCCAAATGGAAGGGGTTTTCTTTTCCTTCTTGTTAGTTTAGTTCAATTACTTGTGAGCTATGCTTGAGTTGAACTATCTTTTCAAAATTTGATAGAATATTAATTAGATAAGCAAGATCTCATACAAACTAAAAGGAAATAAAATGTCCTTCCATTTTCACAATTAATATAACTCACCATGTTTAATAAACTTTAGATTATGTTTAAACTAACTTTAATAGTAAGTTTTATATTAATAGTTGCATTAAGTGTGAACTACTTAACTTGATTTAGTTATAGTCCGATCAACTTAGTTTTTCTTGTGTGCAAAAAAATTTAGAGAAATAAAAATTATATAAGAATGTATTATAAGGGTAATTAATTTGGACTTAAGGAACAAACTGAAAAGATATAAGAAAAAAAACTAGGTTTTTGCCCATGAAAAATAAATTTAGCTCAATTGACCCACGCATGGAAAGAATAGCGGAGGATAAAAGTCTAAAAGCTAGCCTCAACCAGGGCCAAGGTCGTTAAGGTTGGAAGTGAGCAGTAATTCACCTACCGGTGCACGCCCTTTGTCCAAAGAGATATTTCGATGGAGTCGATTCAACTTTTCTCAATTTAAATTTAGACAATAATTGAAAATTCTAGATAATTTTTTTTATAAATACATTATTATGATTCCATAATGTACGAATTGCACTATTTGATATAATACTTGATGTGACACTTGTGGATTCTTTCAGGTGACCTATGCAACAGTTACATACATAATGCAAAAGTAAAAGATTCTAGTTAAGTAAAAGAATCAAATGCAAAACAGAAAGAACTCAAGCGAAATTCTAGAGTTCTCTCTAAACTATGAGAAATTCTCCATGGGATAATGGCAAGAATTCCTTTTTGCCATTTAGTTTATTTTCTTTTTTTTAAAAAAAAACAATTAATTACTTAAATCATCAATATGGACAAGTTTTTATTAAGTAGTTAAATTTTTCAATAAGTTTTTTTTATATATGGACAATAATTTAAACATAAATTATTTTAATTTTTTAATAAAATAAAATAATTAACAACGAATTATTCATTTATATATAGATAGAAAAACTGTTAAAAATAATTACAAATTTAGTAAAATTTTACTTCCTATGTGCAATAGACATCTATCTGGATCTATCACGGCCTATCACAGATACCAAATGAAATTTTGTTACATTTATAAATAGTGTGATATTTTTTTTATTTATAATAATTTTCCTATATGTAATCTAAATTTAAATGTTCAATTCAAACGTATTCATTATATTGGCCATTAAACAATAAAATTTAAATTTAAATATAATAATAATAATAATGATATAACATAAAATATTATTATAAATAAAGAAAAAAGCTAACAGGGTGGGGTCGAGGAACAATGCGTGATGAGGGTGAGGATGGGGGCGCGGAATGCAATCCTTGTCTCCGTCCCCATTTAGCTTATGAAGAATTAATTTCCTCATTTGTTCTCCCAATTCCTCGCCTAATCGACAGGGAAGGTTCCTACAGGGTCGTTTCCTATCGAAAAATGAACATCTCTAATTATATCATCTAACATTCTCCCTCACTTGTGGTTTTGAAATTTGTAGAATACCTAATAAGTGGAAATCAATATTAATTAAGTCTTCTCAATATTTCAAGCCGACAAGTTAGGGAGAATTAGGAGAATGTTAAAGTATTGATATAATATTAAATTTACCTTAATCCACCGATTTAAATTATTGGGTTAATAGATAGTTTAAGATGGTATTAGAGCCGATGATATAATATTAATTTTATTTTCACCGCTTAAGTTTTTACGTCTATCCATGTTTAACACGTGTAATAGTTTTATTACAATTAAAAATAATAATAATAATCTCTCAGCTTCCAATAAGTTATCGAAGAGTCTACTTTTTATCATATTTGTAAACATTATCAAATAAAATTGAATGGTGAATCAAATCAACCCAATGAATAGCCCATACCAAAAAATCAGAAATCCATTATTGGGAACCAATTATTGTGACCATAACACATTAACAAGTGTTAATCTTAAGATTTCATCAATTATCATATTTGGAAGAAAAAAAAGGTACTCAATCAATAAAATTCCACAAAATAGGGAAAATTTTAATATTGCAACATAAATAAGGTGGAGGACAACCTTAATTGGCAACAAAATTAATTTTTTTCAATTATACTAATTCTACTCTTATATTAATATTAAAGTTGGCATTTTCATCAAAAAATCTACCCTTTAGGAATATAATTTTTTGTTTCTGAAAACTTTAGGGAATATATATTATTAACCCAATTTAATGCCCCAAAGTCTATATAATGCATAGGGAAGAAAGAAACTAACCACATCCCATCAAAACATTTTACTATAGAACATATATAATGGCAAAGAAACTTATAATTGTCAAGTTGGCTTTCATTTTTGTGATGATTTTGCTGGTTGTGTCTGCCTTTGGTGGTAAAATTTCTAGCTCATTCTATTTTTTTCCTCTTTTTATTTCATTTCTTTCTAATAATAATCAATTAGAATATAAGTATTTCACTCTGTTTGAGTAACTTAATTAAATTTTGTAGGGAAAATATTTAATGGTATCAATTTATGCATTCCTTAAGATTTCATTTGAGAAATATCACGTAAGACTTATAATTGTTTCAAATCTAATTAGATACTTTTATTTCATACTTTTGGAAATCGCTAATAATCCATTTATTCGTATACGTTTGTAAACTTCTAGAAATGTCCAATTACCAAAATGAACAATTAAAATTGATGCATGGATAATTTTAAAAGAAATTTTTCATTGAGGTATAGTTTGAGTCACTATGATAGTTTAAATGTTTAATTGATAAAATTATATATCTCATACAATTTTTTTCCAAACCAAATATATATTTTTCTTTGAGTTTTTTTATTATTAATGTTATGTCTATATTAGTACTATTTCTTTGATAATTGTTCATATATATTGCAATTATTTTACAATATAATGGAAAAAAGTTCATTCATTCTTCCCTTAGTTGATGTCAAAAACCACATTAATGTATGAAATTATCAATTGAAATGATCAAATTGATGGCTGATCAAATTTTGGAAACAATAATCTTGTAGTTGATGGCAAGCCATTGGGATCAAAGGGAAGCCCTTTATTGGCAAAACTTCATTGCAAGTCCAATGCTGATTGCATACATCGTAATTGTGTATGCTACTTCCATTCATGCTTATAAATGATATATATGCAACTTCATGAGCTCAAAGGAGAGGATCTACAAAATTAAGTTCCAAATTACAATAAAATCAATCATTACTTCATAATTATGATTGTCATTGAGCCTTTGTGGAAATAATTTAAACTTAGTGTTAAAAACTTTCAATGTATATAAATCAATGTCACCAATTAATTAGAAATTTTTATGTAACATGTCGATTGCTATAATAATCTTCCCAAATACTAGAAAGGAAAATTTTTTTCATGTTATGATATTTGAAATAAAAAAAATAATAATAAAAAAATAAAAAATAAAATACCTTCCTTTCTTGAAAGCAACTAACATAAAAACAGAAATTTTACAAACAAGCCAATTTCGGGAAAAAAATACATAATAAAAATATTCGAATATTCCAACATAATAATAAAAACCGATAATAACTAATTGTTTGTAAAAAAATATTTTAAATGACAAAATTATTTAAAATATTTACAAATAATAGAAAAATATCACAGTCTATAGTAAAATTTTGCAATATTTGTAAATATTTTTGTTCACTTTTTTTATATTTAAAAACAACCTTATTTATTATAAATAGTATTTTGATAAACTCAAAATTAGAAAAAAGGGAAAATCGAGGAATAAAAAATAAAGTTATTTGTAACGACCCGACTAATACATCCTAATCAGACCATTACTCAATGCATGCAAATTTCAAGAAAAGACCCGACGCTGAGTAATAAGAAAGAAACAATGCTACTTACGGAAATTTCTGTTTTATTTAATCCCATATAGAAAGAAATTTTGGTTCGGGGTACCCCTAATAAAATCAACAAAATTCCATGAACAGAAAACAAAAACAAAATCCATATACAAAATAAAAGACAAGCCTCAAAAAAAAAAAAATGCAGTGCTAGGCGGAAGCTAATATGGGTCCCGTGAAGCCATCAAGGATTCCTCTTGTCATTCGCCAGCATGTTCTTTCCCTTACCTGAAAAAAAATAAGATGAAAGGGTGAGCAATTATATTGCTCAGTAAGTGACCCCACTACCAGAGCCAGGCTAGGCACCCAAGTCCTTTAAGTGCATTAGTCATACAACAGGCATATCAACATACTTCAATAGGAAACTGGTTATACTGGCACCCAAGTCCTTTAAGTGCATTAGCCTTAAGACAGGCATATCTAACATACTTTCATAGGGGACTGGCTCGCACCCAAGTCCTTTAAGTGCAACAACAATAAGACATGCGCATCTAACAAACTTTTATAGGGAACTGGTTATACTCGCCCTACAGTTGGTTTTGGATGTCCACTAACCTCTGGAGCCCCGAAGGAACTCAACCTCTGGTGATCCCGAAGGAAACACAAACCTCTGGTGATCCCGAAAGACCACAAACCTCTGGTGAACCCGAAGGAACACAACCTCTGGTGACCCCGAAGGACCACAATATCTGGTGAACCCGAAGGATCACAACCTCTGGTGACCCCGAAGGACCACAAAATCTGGTGAACCCGAAGGAACACAACCTCTGGTGACCCCGAAGGACCACACTATCTGGTGAACCCGAAGGAACACAACCTCTGGTGACCCCGAAGGACCACAATATCTGGTGAACCCGAAGGAACACAACCTCTGGTGACCCCGAAGGACCACAATNTATCTGGTGAACCCGAAGGAACACAACCTCTGGTGACCCCGAAGGACCACAATATCTGGTGAACCCGAAGGAACACAACCTCTGGTGACCCCGAAGGACCACAATGTCTGGTGAACATCCAACCGACGTAGGGGAGCTACCACTACCCACATTATGGGTCAATTAAAATCTCACTCCTTACACTCCATAAATTCACGCATTAACAGTACTGTTTAAAACATCTCATATTATATGCATATGCATCATCATTCACATACATCCATTAAGCATGGGAATTTCATACAAGCATACTATGTCACTTGGGGCTTAGAAATTCCTACTCATACAAGCATGCTATACACATGGGGCTTAGAAATCCTACTCATCATGGCAACTAAACATATGGCGGGAAGGCGGTTCAGGTAGTAAGTCCACTTACCTGAGCAATTATATTCACTTATTCGCACGGCAGTCTGTTGGAAAGTTCTTGGTCCACCAAGTGTGGCTTAACTTGCAGTTGCTCTAATCCTTTTTACCCAACACAATTCCCGGCCACCTAAGGGAAATTTTATCACATAAGTCTCAAGCATCAACAGTTTTTTTAACCAAATTAAGCTATAAATTTTTCCTTGGGTCCGAGATACTTACTCTCACGTTACCGGTTTGGTGACGAGAAATCAGGCGTGGTTTGATTGAAATGGCAGCGGAGGAGCACCGGGGTGGAAGAGAGAGAAAGTAGGCGGCACTGCAAGGAGAGAGAGAGATTGATTGAAACCGCGGCGGCACGCGAGGGAGAAGAGAAAAATCCCTTTTTACTTTTTTTTTTTATTTTGGCACGCAAATCGATGCCTATTTATAAAAACCCAAATTCCCTATTCCTTCCTCCTTTCCCCTTTTCTTTTCCAACCAAACAAAATAAAATCAAATAAAATCTTCTACAACCAAGATTTACTTCAATTATCCAAATAAAATCAAATAAAATCTTCTACAACCAAGATTTACTTCAATTTCCAATCTCACCAAAATTAATCACCTTATTTTACTTGCCCCAAGATAAAATTATCTTTTTATTATTATTATAATTATTTCTTTTCACACGTAATAACTTAAACTTATTTACTAGGAGGATTTACCCCAACGATTTGGGGTTGTTACATTATTGGAGACATTTTTTGAAAATATACCCTCAGGTTCGGTTCATTTGACACGATTTCTGTCAATGTTCTTGTAACGACCCGACTAATACAATCTAAACGGACCATTACTCAATGCATGCAAATTTTCAAGAAAGACACTGTGCGGTTAGTAAGAAAGAAACAATGCTTTCCATAGAAATTTCTGTTTATTTAAATTCAAGAAAAACAATGCATAACATATAAAAGAGAATTTTGGTTCGGGGTACCCCTAATAAAATCAATAAAATTTCATTAACAGGAATCCACATGCAAAATAAAAGACAAACTTCAAAACAAAATTTGACAATTTAACAAAACTCATTAAAACATGTAGTTCTAAGCGGAAGCTACTGCGGGTCCCGTGAAGCCATCAAGGATTCCTCTTGTCATTCGCCAGCACGTTCTTTCTCTTACCTGAAAAAAAATAAGATAAAAGGGTGAGCAATTATATTACTCAGTAAGTGACCCCACTACCGGAGCCGGGCTAGGCACCCAAGTCCTTTAGGTGCATTAGTCATACGACAGGCATATCTAACATACTTTTATAGGGAACTGGTTATACTGGCACCCAAGTCCTTTAAGTGCATTAGTCATAAAACAGGCATATCTAACATACTTTTATAGGGAACTGGTTATACTCTCCCTACAGTTGGTTTTGGATGTCCACAAACCTCTGGAGCTCCGAAGGAACTCTTACCTCTGGTGATCCCGAGGGACCACAACCTCTAGTGAACCCGAAAGAACACATCCTCTGGTGACCCCGAAGGACCACAACCTCTGGTGAACCCGAAGGACCACAACCTCTGGTGACCCCGAAGGACCACAACCTCTGGTGAACCCGAAGGAACACAACCTCTAGTGACCCCGAAGGACCACAACCTCTGGTGAACCCGAAGGAACACAACCTCTAGTGACCCCAAAGGACCACAACCTCTGGTGAACATCCAACCGACATAGGGGAGTTACCACTACCCAGCACACATGACCAATTAAATTCTCACTCCTTTCCTTCCATGAATTCATACATTAACAGCGCTGTTTACAAACATCTCATAATACAAGCATATGCATTTCACATACATCCTTTAAAACATGGGAATTTCATACAAGCATACTATCTCATATGGGGCTTAGAAATTTTACTCATCATGGCAACTAAACATATGGCGATTTCACATACATCCTTTAAACATGGGAATTTCATACAAGCATGCTATCTCACATGGAGCTTAGAAATTTTACTCATCATGGCAACTAAACATATGGCGGGAAGGCGGTTCAGGTAGTAAGACCACTTACCTTAAGACTAGGTGCAAATAGCTAACCAAGCAGCCAATTCTCACAAAATGCTTGAGTTAAAGCCCCAAAGTGCAACTAAGCCACAATCTTCTTCCATACTTCAAATAATGAGTCCAACCAAAATGGACCCTTAAACCCGCTTGGACAGCTTGCTTCTGATTCCAAAATCCATGGAAGCCTGAATCTAAAATCCAACCTCAATGAGTAACAACAATTAAAACCAATTCACGAAATTACGAGATAATCAACAATACTTACCCAAACAGTCCTGACCTAACCAAGTCTTGAAATCCTAGCGTAACTCATGAAAAGAGATAATGCCAGAGAGAGCAGCTGGGCAACAACTTGCAAACCCATTGACATCCAAGATTGGCTTAAGTATATATATATATATATACTTCTTTAAATTCTCTTTCCTTTTCCTTTTCCAGAACCCTAAATATATATATTTAAATTTCCATTTTCCTTTGTCTTTTCCTTATCCTTTTCTCAAAACAAAACACAACTTATTTAATATAATATTCCTCAACCCATCAAATCAAATCTTTTCCAACCACCACTTAATAATTTATTTAACCAAAATATCTTCTAACAAATCAATTCCCCAACTTAAATTCAATTCTAACTTATCCTCATATTTTCTTAAATTAATCAAGTTCTTAAATCTCACCCAATTTCTAATTTAAATCCAACTTTTAAATCTCTCCCAAATAAATTCAATTTTCCACTAATTAAATCAAATCCAAATCTTTTTATCACGATTACTTTAAATTGAATTATTTTCTCAACATAATCCAATTAAAGCTTCAAAATTCAAACAACTAACCAAATAATTCAAGAAAATAATTTTTTTTTTTAAAAAACAAATTACTTGAAAGTTTGGGATGTCACAGTTCTTTGTTTTTTTTTTTTTCAAAATATATATATAGGATGGAGAATCAAACTTTTGACAATGAAGTTGATAATAAATTTTATGTTAATTGAGCTATATATATGAGGATTAAAAAACTTGAGTTCTCGGAATTCAATAGAGGTTAACAATAATGATATATTTGTGCTTCCTTCTTATTGTCTCTTCATATTGCAATTCTAATTTATTGTTTTTATTTTCAATTCTAGATTTTCGTTGTTGTGCTTTGAGTTTCATTTCACATTTTAATTTCTATAATTTCAATTATCTAATATAATTCTTGTTTATGTGTTGGACCGGTATGACAAATTTAGAAGGGTTAATATATAGGGTTTAATTGAAACTAATTAAGCTTTTTTTTAAGTATGTTCAAATTAAATTAATTAGACCAATTTAAAATAAATTAATAAAAACCCTAATCAATGCTAAACACAAGATTAATAAAGGATATGAAACAATAGATTTAATCATTCTCAACCAACAACAATAATAATCTATAACATGCAACTAAAATTAAATGAAAATTGATTAGGAAAGAGTTAGGGAAGAAAACCGTGTAATTTTTCTAGTAGTTGGTCAAACTCGACTTATATCCACTTTTTCAAGCGCATTTCGAAATTTTAAATATAAAATTTTAGACTCTTTTAACATGTTAGAGTCGGATTGCTACCTTGTTCCTTTTATGGGTTCAAGAATTTTTTTAAATAAAAAAAATGCAGTTATAATTTTTTTTTTTTTTNTATCTGGTGAACCCGAAGGAACACAACCTCTGGTGACCCCGAAGGACCACAATATCTGGTGAACCCGAAGGAACACAACCTCTGGTGACCCCGAAGGACCACAATGTCTGGTGAACATCCAACCGACGTAGGGGAGCTACCACTACCCACATTATGGGTCAATTAAAATCTCACTCCTTACACTCCATAAATTCACGCATTAACAGTACTGTTTAAAACATCTCATATTATATGCATATGCATCATCATTCACATACATCCATTAAGCATGGGAATTTCATACAAGCATACTATGTCACTTGGGGCTTAGAAATTCCTACTCATACAAGCATGCTATACACATGGGGCTTAGAAATCCTACTCATCATGGCAACTAAACATATGGCGGGAAGGCGGTTCAGGTAGTAAGTCCACTTACCTGAGCAATTATATTCACTTATTCGCACGGCAGTCTGTTGGAAAGTTCTTGGTCCACCAAGTGTGGCTTAACTTGCAGTTGCTCTAATCCTTTTTACCCAACACAATTCCCGGCCACCTAAGGGAAATTTTATCACATAAGTCTCAAGCATCAACAGTTTTTTTAACCAAATTAAGCTATAAATTTTTCCTTGGGTCCGAGATACTTACTCTCACGTTACCGGTTTGGTGACGAGAAATCAGGCGTGGTTTGATTGAAATGGCAGCGGAGGAGCACCGGGGTGGAAGAGAGAGAAAGTAGGCGGCACTGCAAGGAGAGAGAGAGATTGATTGAAACCGCGGCGGCACGCGAGGGAGAAGAGAAAAATCCCTTTTTACTTTTTTTTTTTATTTTGGCACGCAAATCGATGCCTATTTATAAAAACCCAAATTCCCTATTCCTTCCTCCTTTCCCCTTTTCTTTTCCAACCAAACAAAATAAAATCAAATAAAATCTTCTACAACCAAGATTTACTTCAATTATCCAAATAAAATCAAATAAAATCTTCTACAACCAAGATTTACTTCAATTTCCAATCTCACCAAAATTAATCACCTTATTTTACTTGCCCCAAGATAAAATTATCTTTTTATTATTATTATAATTATTTCTTTTCACACGTAATAACTTAAACTTATTTACTAGGAGGATTTACCCCAACGATTTGGGGTTGTTACATTATTGGAGACATTTTTTGAAAATATACCCTCAGGTTCGGTTCATTTGACACGATTTCTGTCAATGTTCTTGTAACGACCCGACTAATACAATCTAAACGGACCATTACTCAATGCATGCAAATTTTCAAGAAAGACACTGTGCGGTTAGTAAGAAAGAAACAATGCTTTCCATAGAAATTTCTGTTTATTTAAATTCAAGAAAAACAATGCATAACATATAAAAGAGAATTTTGGTTCGGGGTACCCCTAATAAAATCAATAAAATTTCATTAACAGGAATCCACATGCAAAATAAAAGACAAACTTCAAAACAAAATTTGACAATTTAACAAAACTCATTAAAACATGTAGTTCTAAGCGGAAGCTACTGCGGGTCCCGTGAAGCCATCAAGGATTCCTCTTGTCATTCGCCAGCACGTTCTTTCTCTTACCTGAAAAAAAATAAGATAAAAGGGTGAGCAATTATATTACTCAGTAAGTGACCCCACTACCGGAGCCGGGCTAGGCACCCAAGTCCTTTAGGTGCATTAGTCATACGACAGGCATATCTAACATACTTTTATAGGGAACTGGTTATACTGGCACCCAAGTCCTTTAAGTGCATTAGTCATAAAACAGGCATATCTAACATACTTTTATAGGGAACTGGTTATACTCTCCCTACAGTTGGTTTTGGATGTCCACAAACCTCTGGAGCTCCGAAGGAACTCTTACCTCTGGTGATCCCGAGGGACCACAACCTCTAGTGAACCCGAAAGAACACATCCTCTGGTGACCCCGAAGGACCACAACCTCTGGTGAACCCGAAGGACCACAACCTCTGGTGACCCCGAAGGACCACAACCTCTGGTGAACCCGAAGGAACACAACCTCTAGTGACCCCGAAGGACCACAACCTCTGGTGAACCCGAAGGAACACAACCTCTAGTGACCCCAAAGGACCACAACCTCTGGTGAACATCCAACCGACATAGGGGAGTTACCACTACCCAGCACACATGACCAATTAAATTCTCACTCCTTTCCTTCCATGAATTCATACATTAACAGCGCTGTTTACAAACATCTCATAATACAAGCATATGCATTTCACATACATCCTTTAAAACATGGGAATTTCATACAAGCATACTATCTCATATGGGGCTTAGAAATTTTACTCATCATGGCAACTAAACATATGGCGATTTCACATACATCCTTTAAACATGGGAATTTCATACAAGCATGCTATCTCACATGGAGCTTAGAAATTTTACTCATCATGGCAACTAAACATATGGCGGGAAGGCGGTTCAGGTAGTAAGACCACTTACCTTAAGACTAGGTGCAAATAGCTAACCAAGCAGCCAATTCTCACAAAATGCTTGAGTTAAAGCCCCAAAGTGCAACTAAGCCACAATCTTCTTCCATACTTCAAATAATGAGTCCAACCAAAATGGACCCTTAAACCCGCTTGGACAGCTTGCTTCTGATTCCAAAATCCATGGAAGCCTGAATCTAAAATCCAACCTCAATGAGTAACAACAATTAAAACCAATTCACGAAATTACGAGATAATCAACAATACTTACCCAAACAGTCCTGACCTAACCAAGTCTTGAAATCCTAGCGTAACTCATGAAAAGAGATAATGCCAGAGAGAGCAGCTGGGCAACAACTTGCAAACCCATTGACATCCAAGATTGGCTTAAGTATATATATATATATATACTTCTTTAAATTCTCTTTCCTTTTCCTTTTCCAGAACCCTAAATATATATATTTAAATTTCCATTTTCCTTTGTCTTTTCCTTATCCTTTTCTCAAAACAAAACACAACTTATTTAATATAATATTCCTCAACCCATCAAATCAAATCTTTTCCAACCACCACTTAATAATTTATTTAACCAAAATATCTTCTAACAAATCAATTCCCCAACTTAAATTCAATTCTAACTTATCCTCATATTTTCTTAAATTAATCAAGTTCTTAAATCTCACCCAATTTCTAATTTAAATCCAACTTTTAAATCTCTCCCAAATAAATTCAATTTTCCACTAATTAAATCAAATCCAAATCTTTTTATCACGATTACTTTAAATTGAATTATTTTCTCAACATAATCCAATTAAAGCTTCAAAATTCAAACAACTAACCAAATAATTCAAGAAAATAATTTTTTTTTTTAAAAAACAAATTACTTGAAAGTTTGGGATGTCACAGTTCTTTGTTTTTTTTTTTTTCAAAATATATATATAGGATGGAGAATCAAACTTTTGACAATGAAGTTGATAATAAATTTTATGTTAATTGAGCTATATATATGAGGATTAAAAAACTTGAGTTCTCGGAATTCAATAGAGGTTAACAATAATGATATATTTGTGCTTCCTTCTTATTGTCTCTTCATATTGCAATTCTAATTTATTGTTTTTATTTTCAATTCTAGATTTTCGTTGTTGTGCTTTGAGTTTCATTTCACATTTTAATTTCTATAATTTCAATTATCTAATATAATTCTTGTTTATGTGTTGGACCGGTATGACAAATTTAGAAGGGTTAATATATAGGGTTTAATTGAAACTAATTAAGCTTTTTTTTAAGTATGTTCAAATTAAATTAATTAGACCAATTTAAAATAAATTAATAAAAACCCTAATCAATGCTAAACACAAGATTAATAAAGGATATGAAACAATAGATTTAATCATTCTCAACCAACAACAATAATAATCTATAACATGCAACTAAAATTAAATGAAAATTGATTAGGAAAGAGTTAGGGAAGAAAACCGTGTAATTTTTCTAGTAGTTGGTCAAACTCGACTTATATCCACTTTTTCAAGCGCATTTCGAAATTTTAAATATAAAATTTTAGACTCTTTTAACATGTTAGAGTCGGATTGCTACCTTGTTCCTTTTATGGGTTCAAGAATTTTTTTAAATAAAAAAAATGCAGTTATAATTTTTTTTTTTTTTATACAAAACAAAAAGAAAAATATGCTTATAATCTTTTTAATCCAACATGCTTATGGTTTACTATCAATTGCGCTATCATAAACTTTCTTTTATATTATTTCTTGTATAAACAACTCTTCATGTCTACTTATGATTGTATCAACATTATGAAACACTCCTGCTTATGTATTATCTCTATAAGACTATTTAAATTTGTGGTATATGAACTTTGTATTTCTTTTGCTAGATTTTTTTATGTACAAAGTAGTTTCAGTTCTGCCCAATTGAATGGAATCCATGTGCTAAAGGGGATGAGGATGTAGAAAGTCAGGTTGAAACGAAAGTCTAATACAAACTATTTAAAGTTCAAAAAATTATGATTTATATAATATCACAAACACAACTTATATGAAGTAAAAAACAGATATACACAAACAATCAAAGTAATAATAATAGTAAAAAATGGTCACGCCAATAAAAACTCCTTTGTTGATAATTTTTTACCGTCGTTAAAGAGTTATATTAACGTTTTTTTTTCTCGTCAATGAAAACCACTTTTTTAGGCGTCAACAATTTAATCGAACTCAAGAAGAAAAAAAAAAAAAATTAGAGTGTGTTACTATAGCATTAAAAAGTATGATTCACTTTAGAAATCATTCTTATACCATTATTGGAAAACCAAGCTATTCAATTAATAAGATACTATTTAATGTGTTGTATTTATAAAATAAGGGAAATAATGAATAGTACATGTTAGCAATAATTAGGTGGAGGAATCTTAACTTCATATGGCAATAAAATTCATTGTTATTATATATGGTAATACAACCATATGTTAAAGTTGGCATATGTGCATGCCTTCCATAAAAACTATACCCTTAAACTGCATATTAGTAAACTTATTTAATGTCACAAAGCTTATATAATGGGTGGGAACAAAGAAACTAAACACATCCCTAAACAAAAACAATTTTACAATATTACAACATAATTAATGGCAAAGAAACTTAGTCTCAAGTCTGCTTTCATTGTTGTGATGATGCTGCTGGCTCTGTTTGCCCATGGTAATTATATTTTCAAGCATTTCTTTTTTCATCTTCATTATTTTTAAATTCTCAAGACTAAGCCATTTTGGTCCTGATAGTAATACAATGCAAAGTTTTAAACAATGAAAGTATCGATAAAATAGTTATATATTTAAAACCATCGTAAAAGTCTGATAATTTCGTGAAATATTGTTCAAATTAACAAATAAGTGTTTCATTCTATTTGAATTAGTAAAAGGGGAATCGTTTTAAATGAAACAACTGTTAGAAATATTTTTAAATATAACAAAATATCACTCACTAATAACATCTATCAGTATTTATCACTCATATTGATGTATATCTATCACTGTCTAACATTTTCTATCATCGATAGACAGTGACATTTTTGGTATATTTATAAATTAGTTGGCTTATCTTGCTAGATTTGAAAACAATTCTTAATAAAAATTCGTTACCATTATTACTATTGCATCTATACTTGGTACTACGTTTTTTAATATATTTTTATATATATTTTAGAGCTCTTTCCACATATAGTAAAATTAACCAAAATATTTATAAATATAGCAAAATTTTACTGTCTATCTACGATAGACCTCGATAGACCGTGTATTTTGCTATTAGTTGTAAATATTTTCAACAGTTTTGTCATTTAAGATAATTTCTCTATATTTTATGAGAAATTATTTTAAATGACAAAATTGTTGAAAATATTTACAAATAATAGAAAAATATCATAGTTTATCGCAGATAGATTGCGATAAATCACAATAGACTACGATAGACTACTATTTGTGTCTATCATGACAAAGATAGTAGTCTATCGAGGTTTATCGCAGTCTATTGTAGATAAACAATAAAATTTTGCTATATTTGTAAATATTTTTATTTATTTTTCTATATTTAAAAACCGCCTATATTTTACCAATGAAAATGTTTATTTATTTCTCAGTAATTGATGGGTGATGGGTGTTGATCGAAACTATAAGTATATTAAAAAATCAATAATTTATACAAATTTGTATGACTAAAATATTAAAAATTACATTATTGTTGCAGTTGAAGGCAAGGCATTGGGATAGAAGGGAAGGTCTTTGGCAGAAGAGCATTGCAACACCAATGCTGATTGCAAAAAACTTTCCTGTATATGCCACTTGAATTCATGCTTATGTGACAAAACTCTCAGCTTCAACTCTAACAACAACATCAATGATATGCAACTTCAAGAGCTCAGAGGAGAAGATCTCAAGAATTAATTAAGTGCCAAATTACAACAGAAAATAAAAGAACAATCATTATGATTGTTAATGTGTGTGTGGAACTGAAACTTGTTCTTTGAATTCAATAAATGGTGAACAAATAATGATATATATTTGTTTACTTCTTTATCTTTTTTATATATAGCTTTGTTTTTCATCACCTTTTTTTTTTTTTTTTTAATCCTCCTCAAAGTGCTTAAACTAATTTGATTAGAGATTGCTTCTTGACCTTCATATAGGCTGTATAAATTTTTTTAAAAAAATACTTCTAAACTTGAACGGGGCATGTTTGATCGGGATTTCATATTAGGGAAGTGAGGACACCTTACCAATCTTTATAAGTTACTTGAGTTATTTCTCTTATTGCCAATTAAATTTTGAAAACACTCTATATAGATTAAATGTGTGTTGAGATGTGGGGCAAAAAACTTTGACCACTACAACAAAAATAGGCTTCTATGACTCTAAAAAACAGTCATTACGACATTTCTTGACTTTTTTTTTTTTTAGTCATTTAATCGCCCATCATCTAAAGTATATAGATGACACTTGAGAAATCAGTCATCTATGATAGTTTCATGATTTTTACACACAGTCAACAAATAATATATATTGACATTCATTATGAGTTATGAAACTGTATTTAGTGACAATTTTCTACAATCATTGAATAATAAAAATGTTAGACTTTTTTCTATGTTATCTTGACATCGAAATTCTGTCATCGAACAACAAATAATGACACATTTCACGTGTCAATAATACCTTAATTATGACATTTTTTAAAGGTCATTGGATTACATACATTGTCACTTATTTGTAGTCATAAAAGTCTAATAGATGATAATATTCTACTGTCATAAAATTACATCTCATTACTTTTGTCAGATATGAAAGAAACCATTACCATGATACACATTATTACACCTATGTTTCCTTCAGTTTCAACACAAAATATGTACACAAACATAAAAAGTAACTTTCATATATAATAATTAGTTTCTATCGTTAATACAAGGAAACTAATAACAACACTAGTAGTCAAATTCTAGGTACATCATTTACAAATTCAGTATTTACAACTAAATGTTGGCATTTCACCAAAAAAAGATTATATACAACACCTATTTAAATATCTTGGTTGGTGGGTTTCCTTGCTTCAATTATATTGTCCAAGAACCTTACAAAAAAAAAAAAAAAAAAAAAAAAAAAAAAAAANTAGGAGGGGGAGGAGGAGGGGGAGGGGGACAAATGAAACATAATACAGTAGGAGCAAAACAAATGTATAATTTAAATACTCAAATTAGTCTTACTATCCACAACATAGACACTTTCAACGTCAATCCATGCCAATAACTATTTAGAAAGGATTCTAATAACTATTAGGTTACTATCCACAACATAGACACTTCAAAAGTCAATCAATGCCAATAACTATTTGGAAAGGATTCTACTAACTATTAGAAGCCTACCTAAATCTAGTAATGTGAGCCATCATTTGAACTGAGGCCTTAACAACAAAAACCAATTCAAAGAAACATGTAATTCTAAGTTATATGATATATACCTCTTAGGCACCAAAAAATACTGCAACTTCAAAACTTCTTTCTCCGACTTACTTATTCCACATAACACTATTCTCAAAATATTGAAATACGAACTACAAATAACATAAATATAAAAAAGTAAGAGTCAACTAAAATTATAAAGTTTAATTAGAAATTCAACATATTAGAAATCCAACAATTAATACATTTCTAACACCCCCATTTTACCTTTTTGCTAACAATCATTTTTGAAAGTTTTTTCTCCGCTGTGATGGCAAAAAATCATTTGTCATGTTACCCAACCATAGACAATATCATGTGTCATGCCAACCTTTTCCAAACAAAAAAGACCAACGTTAATATAAAACTAGTAATGGAGTTATATAACAAATCAAACACATCACAATTCTACAATACCTCCAAAAAAAACGACGACATTTGACGATCATACCCATATCAGTTTAATTCATGCTTCAACTCCACAAAAGGTATTTCGTAAATGCATTCTATTCTATATTGAGTAACAAAATATAAGTACTCCATCCACAAAAAGAAAAGTTTGATTTCTCCATACTCCAACAACTGTTACTTGCACAAATCCTATGCGAAGAATATGTGCGATCCCACATACTCTGCCCACTCAATTCGTACCACGTCAATGTCATCTTGTGAGTATGTAGGTGGCGCACCCTTCATCTATAAACAAATAAATCCAAATAAACTCGAAAAACTAAATACGTAACTTAAATTTGTATGAATTTGTATACGTACTATATCTAAAATTGATGTGGTTCTTGATAATATTATCTCACGCATGTATCGCATGACATAATATCCACATTCGACCACACCCGATTGCTTAGGGCACTGTTTGTATAAAATGCAAAACACATGTTAAGTCAATTTTGTACATGTTTATTGGATAAACTATGTTATGTATGAAATAACATTGCTTAATTGATTTCCAATTGAGCTTTTTCTTCTTGGGGTCAACAATCTTGAAAGACCTACAAATGACTTTAAATGTAACATGTTTCTTTATCTATTCATATTAGTTTAACTTGTGAAATGCTAGCTATAACATACGTACATGCCTATCACATTGATGATATCTTGGTCGAGTCGATTTTTTAAAGGGTCCATCTAGAATATGCTACTTTTTGAATGATCAATAATGATCAAAGTCCAATTATTCCTACAAATTTAAAGAATCATAAAAAAAATTATACAGTGCACAAAATATTGTATAATGAATCACCATCCAACATACCCAGAATTTTAAAGGGAAGTTGAGAAGTTGATTATCCAATCCTGTCATTCTCGAGGACAACAATTGAGCTCGAGATTCTTTGTTGGTTGACATTGAGATGGAACCAGCATCGAAAAACTTATACAAACTCAAAGTCTTCGATTTCTCCATTAGTTTGTATAAGTACCTATAATATTAATTAAACTTTATACAGTACTCAATATATATATTTTAATACTAAACCATGATATATTAAGATTACTTACATCATATATGCATCAAGACAAGGAGTGCATATTGGGCGCATATGACAAAAATCTCGTAAGACGTCAACCAAAATGCAACACTTGCGTTGGATTCCAAATACTTCCATCGGTACAGTGATTTGAATTGATGATCCAATATATTCAAGTTCACGGACTAATCAGCGTAAAGCAACAGGTGAACTTTTATTTGAATTTTTTCCCTCCTCCTATTAACAAATGGTGTAACATTAGAATAAATTACTTATATAGAATAAAAACCAACAAGGATGGAAAATGTTACCTTTCCATTGCCAATTATTACAAGATCCCATGGCCATAACAAGTGTGAGCCTACTTCTTGAGATAACATATTTTCTTCTCCCTTTGTTGGTATTGGGACAGAACAATCGCCATGCACAACTACGTCAAGTGAAACCTTCACTTTATCACTATTAACGTCATAGTCAAATATAGTCCCCGCTCCGACGACGTTATTTTTAGATCCGATTGCCAACAAACAGGAAGTTCCATCCTACGATGGGTAAGTTGACATGTAACTGTTAATGTTTACTAACGTATATTATGTAGAATATATACTAAATTACTGTGAAAAACTTACCTTAATGGGATTTGGGACGACAGATTGGCTTGAGTTATGTTGTTTACGTTCATCCACCTGTAAAGAATAAATAAGTCAAGATTACATATATTATTGTCAATGCATATTACAACCAAGTAAAGAGCTATAAGATAGATATAAAACCTTTTCTTTTTCATCTTTCACTTCAACATGTTGAGAACTCCTTGTGTGTTTCAACAATTTTGCCTTCGCCTAGATTAAAACATTTCAGTATCGGATGAATTGTTATTGTGAAAATTATGAAAAACTACTTAGAAGATGAATTGAAACATATTAACCTGCTCATTCTTCTTTTCTGCTTCACCCCTTTCTTCAATATCACTTGGAGAACCATCTTTTTTTCCTCCTTGTGAAGTCTTATTTTGGTCCAATAATCCTTTCTTCACCTATAAAAAAAGGCAATCACATTAAATATTTAACATCTACACTAACACACTAAATAGGATGAATAGATGCCACATTTGACTTTTTCATTGTTGGAAACAGGTTCACCATCTCGTTCTTTAGTATCTTCTGAAGAACCATCCTTGTTTGAACATTTGGTTATCCTTTTTTGTTTTATAAGTTCTTCTTCCAACTCTTTTATACGTGCAGGCATCTTCGCCTTCTCATCCGCATCAAATGTAACTTTGTCTTCCTTCTTCACTTGTTTTGGTGTATGAAAATATTTACTGGGCATGATAAACTTACCCAATCCTCTAACCACTCCTGGAGGATCTTTGCTCCCCAACGCTTGTGATAGGATATCTCCACCCGTAGATGTGTTGTCACTTTCAACATTATGAGTGACCAACATTTCATCCTATTGAAAAAAAAAAATCAATATTCAGGCACAATCCAAACAAATATAGGTAGTCAACAAATACTTACTATACAATCCACCACTTCTTGTGTTTGTTTGTCTAGAATTTTTCCATCTCGATCCATCGGAGCTCTTTTCCATAAAACGCATCGCTTAGTTAGATCTTCATTTGGTAACGACTCCTTCTACACCAATAACAAACCATCACACATGAATTTGGATTCAAATGTAATACATAGGTCGTATAAAAAAATAAATACTAGTGAATTAGTATCTTACTAACTCTTCTGAAAGATTAGCATACCCCTTCCATGACATTCGATGATTATACATATGTTTTTTCCTCTTTTCTTGGTTCTTACTACTGACCACCTTAATAAAATTACATAATAAAATGTCATATTGATAATTTGCATCTTCAATGTAAGTGAATACAAAGTTTGAATGTTTCAAACAACAATACTTACTTAGAACTCTTCCTTAAGCCGAAAACTGACAAACGCATCCCAATGTTCTTGTTCAATTTGGGAATACTCAATCGGGGGACATTTTAATTTCTCCTGATCATCCTTAAATGGCCTTATATACTTCGTAGTCAAAGCATATTTGAATTGACGGAAACAGATGTCCGCAGTTTGCATGAGATTCTTCTTCGATCTATGGTCAACAACAAATCCACCCTACGAATCCACACCAAATGTTATATGTTAATGAAAGCAAACAAAATCTAAATACCATTTGTGGCCTATTTGTATACCTGAATGAGGTCCCAAATCTTTTTTTTATCTCGAATGACACTGCTTTCCAACTATTGTATGTAATTAGAACATGGGATCGGACGGACGTTCCTATGAAACTTTTCATTTTTATTGCATTGCACCCAAATGGCTGACCATTCTCATTGTATTGCACCACTCTCCTATGACCTTCACTGCACGCACGTGATCTCATGCTTTCCAATAGGTCCTCTAGTTTTCTTTCTCTTAATTTCGCCATCTATAACTGGGGGATCTGCATCACTATCATGTTCATCGTCAACTATATCGTCTAAGTCATTGCCTTGTGCATCGTCAAATGTATCATCCATCAAACGATCCAACTGCTCGTCCTGTGTATCATCAATCGTATCGTTCATCTGTTCACTAGTATTTTTGTAAATGTAAAGAAAATTGACAGTTAATAATATGATTACAACGGTACATTAAATAATACTTAATATTATGATTATAACAGTACATTAAATAACAGTTAATAATATGATTACAACAGTACATTAAATAACGGGCAATAACATGATTACAACAGTACATTAAATAACAGTTAATAATATAACTACAAAGGCAAAGGTAACCATTTGTTTACAATAGTACATTACGTAAAAGGTCCAGTAATAATAAGTGACACATTTCCCATGAAAATTAAAGAAGCATATTCGTTGGAGCGATCCCCTCTTTCATTAACAATAACCTACGAGATAAACAAGAAAATCTATCAACACTAAAGGAAAAAAAATAAGAATTGAAAACAATCATGTTATTTAGATGTACATACTTTATAAACTTTCAAGTGTCAACCCATGTGCCTTCACAATCATCTTTTACATATGGAATCTCAGTTTCGTATGTATCAGTTGGTGATGTCCATTTTGAAACTGAAGGACAGTGCAAAAAAGTATCTCCAAGCTCGTCATCATAACATGTATCGACAAAATCTTTTTGAGGTGGTGTGATAACAATTGACCATTGTGCGTCATTAGGATCCTCTATATAAAAAACTTGCCTTGCTTGAGTGGCTAAGATGAATGGATTCGAAGTATGTCCTATACGATTGAGTTTCACCAAGGTAAATCCAAGATCGTCAATTCGCACCCCATTTTGATTTTCAACCCAGTCACACTTAAATAATGGAATCTTAAATGTATTATAGTTAATTTCCCATATCTCTTGAATAACCCCATAAAAAGACATATCTGAAACAATCGGATTCTTATCTTTTGCACTGGACACTTGCATTGTTGTGGCAACTAATGTAACCCCACTATTTTGGACAGTGCGACCATTGTCGCGAGATTTTGTGGTATAACTACACCCATTAATCCTATAACCCTCAAATGTCATCAATCCTGGGTTTGGGCCATGTGCCAACCAATGCACGGTTGAAGAAACCGGTTTTCCATCATGTATTTCCTACATCACCTATTATTATGGACAGACATTACATTCAGTGTGTGACTATATTAAATGGATATAGAAAAAAATGGGGAATGAAAATTCAATACCTCATCGCGTATCCAACTAGTAAACGATCGATTGTGTTCATTTTGTAACCATTTTTCATTATTTGCTTTCCTTGGATTTTGGACCTTCAAATGCTCCAGATGTTGTCTATAAAATGTACTAGATTTTAGGTGACAATACATTAACAAGTAGATAATTTGAGAATTGTAATATACTTACATTCTATACGGTTGTACTTCTTCTGTGTTCTCAAGTACGTAGAGATGTGCTTGCTTTAGTTCATGCACATTGGGTCTAACATGACATCCAACTGATAAAGGTCTATCAATGCGTGTTTCTTCTCGTATCTTGAATGAACCAAGCCCAACTGAATCTAACCCATATAGGAATTCATAACAAAATTCAACAGACTCCTCACATATGTGTGCTTCCGCAATGCAACCTTCAGGTCGACTTTTATTTCTTACATAACTTTTCAACACCTTCATATACCGTTCAAATGGATACATCCATCGTAGGTAGATGGGCCCACAAAGTTTCACTTCTCTTACAAGGTGAACCGTGAGATACAACATTATTGTGAAGAAAGAAGGTGGGAAATACTTCTCAAGCAGACATAATGTAACAACTACATCATCTTGCAACTTATCTAACTCTGGTACCCGCACACTCTTTGAGCATATTGCATTGAAGAAGAAACATAATCTAGTAATAGCATACCTCACATTTTTAGGTAGCACTGAACGTAATGCAATTGGAAGGAATTGTTGCATTAAAACATGACAGTCATGTGATTTGAAGCCATTAAGTTTCAAATCTTCTAATGAGACCAGACTTCTAATATTAGAGGAATAACCTTCGGGAACCTTTATTTCAGATAAAGTCTTACAAAAACGATACTTTTCTTCTTTCGATAATGTATAACACGCTGCAGGAATGTACATTTTACTCCCCCTACGTACAGAAGCTAATTCAGGTCGAAGGTTCATTTCAACTAAGTCAAGTCTAGTACTTATTCCATCTTTATTTTTTCCTGGAACCTCGAGTAAGGTACCTATGATATTCATGCACACATTCTCTTTGATGTGCATTACATTAAGACAATGTCTAACATGCAACTCTTTCCAATAAGGCAGTTCAAAAAATGCAGGTCTTCTTTTCGTTTGTCATTCGATTTCTTGCCACACTTCTTTCCACTAGGAAAACTTATATCCTTCAATTTATTGTAAATTTCCACACCTAACATTGGATGTGGAGGACTTTCGTTCTCTTGTTTACCATCGAAGACCTTTTTTTGTCTTCTGTACGGGTGATGTCTTGGCAAAAATTTTCTATGGCCCATGTATACATTTTTTTTTCCATGATGTAGCCTGGTTGAGTTGGTATCCTTTCCACATACTGGACAAGCCTTATACCCTTTCACAGTACAACCACATAAATTTCCATACGCAGAAAAATCATTAATAGTCCACAGTAAGACTGCTCGCAAAGTGAAACTCTTCTCTGTATGCATCAAAACATTCAACTCCAACTTCCCACAAAAGCTTCAAATCCTCAATCAACGGAGCTAGATACACGTTAATATCATATCCTGGTTGTTTTGGCCCTGATATCAACATTGACAACATTAAAAAATTCCTCCTCATACACAACCATGGTGGGAGGTTGTACACTGTAATAATGACTGGCCAACAACTGTATTTGGTACTTAGATCTCCATGTGGGTTGACTCCGTCAGTGGATAAACCCAAACGAAGATTTCTTGGTTCTAAACCAAAAGCTGGCCATAGTTGATCTATTAAACCTCCATGATGGAGAATCAGTTGGGTGTTACATAATACCGTCTACCTTCCTATCTGTAGCATGCCAACACAAATTTTTTGCATGTTCAGCGCTCTTGAACATCCTTATGAACCTTGGAACTATTGGAAAGTACCACAACTGTTTAGCAGGCACTCCTTTTTTCTCTTCTGTTGAGTTCTTAAGAACCTTCCATCTCGATAAATTACATGTAGGACATTGGGTGCTTTTTGCATACTCATTCCAATATAAGCAACAATCATTTGAACATGCATCTATTTTTTGGTAACTCAAACCCAGGGCACCTAATGTTTTTTTAGCTTCATACATCGAAATTGGCATCTCATTCTTTTCAGGTAATAATTTACTTATTATAGATAGCAATTCAGAAAAGCTTGAATTACTCCACCCAAATCTAACCTTTAGGTTATACAATCTCACAAGTGCTGACAACTTCGTAAATCTTTTACATCGCGGGTATAATGGCTTTTTAGCATCGTCAAACATAGTGTCAAAGATATTTGGCGTACCAGGAAGTTGATCATGAGCAGTTTGAACCATATCAATTACGTTAAACAAATCATACTGATCCTCATAGTTTTCATTTAACACAGGATTTGAATTGTTGTTAACATTGTGTGCGGCTAAATCTTCCCCATGCCAAAACCATAACTTATAACTTTGATGAATTCCATTGACATATAAATGATCCCTAACTATCGAAACATCCTTAGATATATGATTTCCACATTTTAAACATGGGCATCGAATGGAATTGGAACCATTGCCATGACGCAAACCAAATTTAATGAAAGTTTCAACTCCCACCTCGTATTCTGTAGATAATCTACTTTTGACCATCCATGATTTGTCCATCACATAATATTAGAAAATTAAGAACTTGTTAATTTCCCCTCTCAAAAAAAAAAAAAAAATTTACTTTTAACCAACCATTATTTGTCCAACCAAAAAAAAAAAAAAAATTTACTTTTAACCAACCATTATTTGTCCAACCAAAAAAAAAAAAAAAATTTACTTTTAACCAACCATTATTTGTCCAACCAAAAAAAAAAAAAAAATTAAAAATTTGTTAATTTCCCCTCTCAAAAAAAAAAAAAAAAAACTGATGATAAAATCATAATATTAGACAATAACTTTTATTAAGTCTATCTATAGTCGTTTATCTAAGGTGGTTAGTTCGTAGTTTCGTCAAGATCATTTCTATCATAGAAAGATATAAATGGCAATCTAATTCAACAAGTTAAGTTACCTATGTAGCATGTAAAAAGAAATGAGAATTGGGTACATGGACAGTTCGCACGTCAAAGTTTCTAAAAGGACGCCTAAGCGTGGCTTCTCAGCTCAAAACAAAGACAAAAAGTGCGTAAGTGACAGTTCCAACCTCAGCTTGTCATACAGAGTGCATACAAAGTGACAGACATACTATTCTAGAAATTACACAAGTTAAGTCACCTACGTAGCATGCTTTCAATATGCACAACCAAGTAAAAAAAAATGAGAATTAGGTACACGTGACAGTTCCAACCTTAGCTCGTCATACAGAGTGCATACAAAGTGACATATATACTATTCCACTAATTATAAAATCAAAATCAATTCACTATCATATCAACAAACCCACTCTTTTACTCTCTCTCTTTTTCAATTTTTGTTGATTTTATTAAAATGTAGGGTATGTATACAAAAATAATGACTACTTGGCCACTTTTTAAGATGCCAATCTTCATACTTTCTCTCTATCTATTCATTTCAACCATTTGTTCTTTTTATACACTAAAGAACACTCCCTCCCCTAAAAACTAAAGAAGTGACATTGAAGTGAGAATGAAAAGACGAAACTTACCCAAATGGAAGAGCAAGCTTGAGTTAGTGAAGTCCTGAATTAAGAACACAAACAACAAACTAATCAAAAAAAAAAAAAAAAAAAAAAAAGTAATTGAGGTTTGCAGTTTGAAATTTAATGAAGAACAGAGGATGGACTCACGAGAGGAGTGTCGGATCGAAGTGCGAGACGAGGTGTGAGACGAGAGGGAGACCGAGAGGAGAGGGAGGGTGTCGGTGAAAGCTTGGACTGGGTGTGAGGGATGCAGTCGGGTAACTTCTAAGATTGAGAGTGAGGGAGACAGCGAAGCGCGAGACAAGAGGGAGACCGAGAGGCGAAATGAGAGCAACAGGAGAGGGAGGGTGTCGGCGAAATCTTCGACTGAGAGTGAGGGATGCAGTCGGGGGCGTCTGTTCTTGAGCATGAGGGAGGCACAGAAGAACGAGACGAGAGGGAGACCAAGAGGTGAAAGAGAGCAATTTTGGAGGGTTTCTGTGGAGTCGACTGTGAATCATGTTTAAAAGGCTATAAATCTAATCGTTATCTCTCGCTCTCCCTCGGAGACTATCTCTCTCTCGCTCTCTTCATGCCCTCTCTCTCTCTCTCTCTCTCTCTCTCTCTCTCTCTCTCTCTCTCTCTCTCTCTCTCTCTCTCAAACATTCTCTATGTCTCCCTCCCTCACTTGCCATTTCTCTCTCGCTCTCTCTATCTCTCGCTCTCTATCTCGAAAAAAATTGAAATTTTGCGTATTTTCCCACCAAAATCGCGCCTTTTTCGTTTACTCACATTTAATGACTGCTTTTTTTAGTCATAAATCAATGACACATAAAAACAGTCATGTATTCTGCCAAATCCGAAAATTTCCGTTTTTTTCCCACAAAAAACGCGTGATTTTGGATTTAATGACTCTTTTTTTCACTTTCTCCTCTATTTTTGGCACTGTTCATGAGTCATTAAATGTACAATTTGTTGTAGTGGACGTTTATATATTTTATTCATAGAACATCATACATACAGTAACAATAATAAGAGGGTCAACTAACATGAATTCATCCTTGCATCCCCTAGAATAATAGTTTTGAGAAATGTAGCCTAGCTACCAATAATATTCCTTTTTCCTTTCATAAGTACTTTACCAACCAGGCAACCATTTGGCATGAAACTCAAACTTATTTTCAGGATTATTTTTAACATAAATTCCGTCATCTCTTACTGACCAAAAGCACCCTTCACCTTCACATCTATGGGAAAGCCAAGATTTAGACTCTGATTCTGGCCAAAACACTTCTAAAGCAATATGATTCTGTTCTTTCTTGTGCATGTAGCACCAATACAATGTTGTTTGCCACAAATTCTCTCTGAATTTCCATGAAAATGTTTGCTCAAATCCTAGATTTTGTTGTCCCAAATCATTGTCTTTTGACTTGCAATGAAGAAACAAGGTTTGTTTGCTTTGCATGTCATTGGATATTTGCACAGTCCAATGCTGAAATGGAGCTGCAAAGCTTGTTTGAACCATGGCTAAGAATGCCATGGTAACCCAAACTAAAGCCATGGAATATTTGAGGTTATTCATCACCACTTCTTGCAGCCGTTTGCGTGTGAGGGACACTCACGAAGAAGTAATCAAACAATACAAATATTTGAAGAAGATACAAAAAGCATTTCGTACTCACAACTTGTAGGAGAAGTTGCTTCAACATTACAAAGGAAAATTCTATTTATAGGATTTCTATAGAAAAATTTAGACTACATAACTCTCATTCCTGAAGGCATAAAACTCATACTAACTCCCATTCTTAAATTCATGAAAACTACTCAATTAACTCTCCTACATTAATATATACTTAACTCTACTCTAAATAAAACTTAAATGTGTTTAATTAAATATTAATTCATATATAACCTATATAGAGAGTTAAAGTAATTTAACTTCCAACACTCAGAACAATAGTTGGATTTCTTAAAAAATAAATAAATAAATAAATATATATATATATATATATATATATATATATATATATATATATATATGAAGAAAACATGGGAAAAACTAGAGAATTGCATGATAATTTATGCATCATATCATAATTACAAAAATAAGAAGATTTGATACACCATAAAGCAACCACAAAAATAATATCTTCCCTATTTGTTATCTTTACAAAAATTAAAGTTGGATCTCTTATCTTCATATTATTGATCTACCGATCTTTTGCTGATATGATTTCTTATATAATTGAAAAATAAGTCAACAGAAAGCAAAACATTGAATGGTGGAAAGGATATTTAAGAAGGTAGACTTATTAATGTGGAACAAGAGGAATACACAGTAACACTAAAAATTTCTATGATTCAAATCATCAACCTTTGATATGATAATGCAGATTGGCAACTCCAAAAACTCTTAGGCACACCTTGAATGAATTTATTAAATTTAAAAATAAAATGTGGTTAATTTAACAAATACTATAAAAAAAGGCACAAGTACAGAGTGAAAAAAAAAAAAAAAAAAAAAAAAAAAAAAAATTTTTT
>QLSR01000515.1:1055921-1071485 GCA_031780015.1 Citrullus colocynthis
AAAAAAAAAAAAAAAAAAAAAAAAAAAAAAAACTTCATTTTAACTTGTGGTTAATTTAACAATATAATTGTGGAGGTAGGAAATTGAACCATGACCCTAACAATATAAAGGTAATTGTTACCTTTCGAATTGGTTTCTACCTAGTTGGCCCGCCTTATATCAATATAATTTTCCACATTCTCTTGAGTCGGTTTAGACTGGCTTTTTAAATTATTTACAAAAGTAATTTTTAATGAAAAAAATATTTTTAAGCACATAGAAAGTCAATCCAAATAGACCTTAAAAATTCTTCCACTACATATTAAATACATTTGTGCATTTTTTATAAATATTTTAATATTCAGCCATCCTCATTTTTGTGAATATTATGTATTTAATAAAACACAACATTGAAAAGTTTCCAATCTAATAATTAATATATTTTAACATTAGAAAACCTTTAGAAGGAAAAGAAATGCAATTTAACCAAATTTTAAAAGTATCTTTATAAATTATGAAATACCCACCCACGACAATGAGAAGAGAAAGTAAAATAACATATTATTTGTTTTGATTCTAGTATGTGAGTTATATAAAATCTTTTTTATTATTAATATAACATTTGGGGTCGAGATTCAAACATCATTTGACTTTTTAGTTGAGAGTTATAACATCTAAACGAGTTGAGTTATACTCAAATTGAAAATTTATTGAGTTGAGTTTTGCTCAATTTGTTGGAAAAGAAGAGAATTCTACCAACCAAGCTCCCATTTGCCTATAAATTCAAATTGATTGCCCAAAGCTTTATTTCTCACATAGATTCCATCCTCCCTTATTGACCAAATGCACTCTAAACCCTTACATCTATAGTATAAGTTAGGATCATAAGCATTAAACACTTCTAAAGACACATGACAATCTTGGTTGCGAATGTAGCACCAAAAGAGTGTTGACGACCATAGATTCTCTCTAAATTTCCACGTAAGTTGCCTTCCAACACTGAGATTATGTAGTCCCAAATCGTTGTCTCTTGATTTGCAATGAATAAACAATTTTTCTCCATTTTTCATGTCGTTAAATACTCGAACCCTCCAACGACTAAAGCGAAATGCAAAGCATGGTTCACCTTGCATTACCAATGCCAACAATACCAAAAGGATAGCCAAACAAGATTTTGTACTCATGATCATTTCTACAACTTTTGGAACTCAGTTTCCTTCTAGTACTTTTTGTTTCAACAACTCAAAATTATTCCTATACTTATATTGTAAAGAAATGGAGAAACACTTCTTATATTGTATTTATTACTTTCACTATCAATAACTCCAAACATATTTAATTAACTTAAATATAATTAATTGTAATTACGATCAATTTCTTCACTTCTCTTTAACATATATTAACTTGTATCGTAACGTGATCTTGACACGGAGCGGTTGACTCAAGTCTCTTAAAATAAAAGTTTTGGAGTCAGCACTAATCATATTGAAATTGTGATTGATCACCAAATTTAAAAAATGTATTGGTTTACGTAAATTCATATATGAGTTTATGAGCCATTTTCTGTGTTGAAAAATGTGTTAGTACCCTACAACGTCTGTGAAAATGATTATCAATTTTTATATTTTATTACTCAATTAAAGAAATAATAAAGATCCACAATAACATGTTATTTTTGTATTGTTTCCATAAGAAATAAAGGGGAAAAAAGGCCCACACACACTCAAAACTAAGTTATATTGAACTCAAAAGAGGGAAGTTCCAATGGAGAAAGGAATTGGAAGATTTAATTGGTGAAGGAGTGTAACGACCGATTAGCAACTATCTAATCGGATCATTACTCAGTGCATGCAACAATTCGAAGAAACGACAATATGCGGAATGGTAAAGAAGAACCCATGTTTTTCATGAAAATTGTTTTAATTTAAGAAATCAGTGCAATAACAAATAAATGAAATTTTGGTTTGGGGTACCCTAAGGAAAACAATAAAAGAAGCTTTATAAATGAAAATCAACATAAATAAATAGGGAGATGAATCTCAAAACAAAACTAGACAGTTGGACAAGATTTCATAAAAGAAAACATGCAAAACTAAGCGAAAGCTGCTACGGGTCCGTGATGCCATCAAGGTTTCTTCCTGTCATTCGCTGGCACGTTCCTTCCTTTACCTGAAAAAAAACATAAGAGGAAAGGATGAGTAATTTTATTACTCAGTAAGTAACCATACTACCGGGGTCAAGCTAGGCACCTATGTCCAATAAATGCATCAAACATGTGAGAATACATATCTATCATACATCATATTTCTATAAGTGAATGGTTAGACTCGCCCCACCGTTGGTTATTGGTGCCCACAAATTTCTAGTGAGTCTCGAAGGAGACACTTATCTCTGGTGACCCCGAAGGGACGCAATATCTGGTGAACCCGAAGGAACGCAATCTCTGGTGATCCCGAAGGAACACAATCTCTGGTGACCCAGAAGGAACACAATCTCTAGTGAACCCGAAGGAAAACAATCTCTGGTGATCCCGAAGGAACACAATCTCTGGTGATCCCGAAAGAACACAATCTCTGGTGATCCCGAAGGAACACATTCTCTAGTGATCCCGAAGGAACACAATATCTGGTGGACACCCAACCAACATAGGGGGCACTACTACTCATCGTACATGGTCAATAAAATTCACAATCATTTCATCACATGAATTTATACACTAACAGCATGGTTCATAAACATTTAACAACATGGTTTATATACTAACAGGCACATATACTTTAAGACATGGAAAAACGCATACAAGCACATTATCTCATAAGTGGCTCTGGAACCTTACTACACCAGGGCGACTACACATATTGCCCGAGGGCGGTTTAGGTAGTAAGACTACTTACATTGAGACTAGGTGCAAATAGCTAACCAAGCAGGCAATTCTCACAAAATGCTTGAGTTAAAACCCCAAAGTGCAACTAAGCCACAATCTTCTTCCATACTTCAAACAATGAGTCCAACCAAAATGGACCCTTAAACCCACCTGGACAGCTTGTTTCCGATTCCAAAATCCTTGGAAGCCTAAATCTAAAATCCAACCTCAATGAGTAACAACAATTAAAACCAATTCACGAAATTACGAGAAAATCAACAATACTTACCAAAACAGTCCTGACCTAACTAAGTCTTGAAATCCTAGTGTAACTCACGAAAAGGGATAATGACAGAGAGAAAGCAACTGGGCAACAACTTGCAAACAGATTGACATACAAGATTGGCTTAAATATATATATATATATATATATATATATATATATGCTTATTTAAATTCTCTTTCCTTTTCCTTTCCAAAATCCTAAATATATATTTAAATTTCTCGTTTCCTTTTCCTTTTCCCAAAACAAAACACAACTTATTTAATATAATATTCCTCAACCCATCAAATTAAATCTTTTCCAACCACCACTTAATAATTTATTTAACCAAAATATCTTCTAACAAATCAATTCCCCAACTTAAATTCAATTTTGACTTATCCTCATATTTTCTTAAATTAATCTAAGTTCTTAATCTCACCCAATTTCAAATCTTCACGTTAAATCCAACTTTTAAATCTCTCCCAAATAAATTCAATTTTCCACTAATTGAATCAAATCCAAATCTTTTATCACGATTACTTTAAATTGAATTATTTTTCAACATAATTCAATTAAAGCTTCAAAATTCAAACAACTAACGAAATAATTCAAGATAATTAATCTTTTTTAAAAAAACAAATTACTTGAAAATTTGGGATGTCACGAAAAGAAAGGAGAGGAAATAGTAAAAGGACAAAAGAAAAAGTGATTAAAAGAGCATAATTTTCTTTGCATAGAACAAAAGTAAGATAATGATGAAGAATTAGAAAATATTATATATATATATATATATATATATATATACATACGCGCTTATATTTCATCTCTAAAATGAAATTATAATAAAGATAATGACAAAAATAATTTAAAAATTGTATAATTTGGTTAGCATCAACAGAAAATAGAATATTAATATAAACAGTCAGATTTAGAAAAAGTAATAGTAATAAGAGATTTGAAAATTCGAATCCACATCTTAAGATAGAAAAATCTTTAGCCCGAATTATAAACTTGATAAATTAAGGGAATTTGCAATGGGTCACAAATCCAAAATGTATAATTAGGGGTGTGCCTTCAATATATGGAAAATATATGGCAAAATTCTCAAATTTAAATTTTCGTCTATTTCTTATTCCAATTTTTCCATTTTAACAAACCCACATGTTTGGTATATCAGTCAACTAATATTTCACATTTAAACTATATCAGTTGTGTATTTTTTTCATTAAATCGTATATTTTTTTGTATTTTTTGTTTGCAGCAATGTAAGTTATTACTCGCTTTAATTTTCGTATTTGCTACATTTTTTATCCTTTTGTAGTTTTTTTTTTCATTTTTAAAATGATGTTGTTTCTTGCATTTTTAAGTACAAATCTACCATAGGCTGGGGAGATTCAACCTAAAGCTCACTAACACTTAGTTTATATACTCACTTTGACAATTTGTGTGTGTTTGGAATAATTGGAGAAAGAAGTGTTTTTTTATTAAAAAAAAAATCACTTTTATGGTTTTTTTTTCTAAACACTTAATAACTTGTTATTTTCAACTGTATATCAATTGTCTATCAATAGTCTATTAACTATGTATCAATAGTATATCAAGTGTATCACGTGTATAATAGTAATGTAGCAAGTATATGTCAATAGTGCATCAGCGGTATAGGTGTATCACATGCATTAAGTGGGTTGAGCTTGTTTTTTGCTATTGTTGCAAAAGTAATAAGTCTGGACTATGTACCTAATTTTTTTAACTTATTTTGTCAGATTTGCCAAAAATCCATAAATTAATTACAATATAATTAATGAAGTCGCTAGATTAATTACAATTGTATTATAGAAGTTTGAATTGTTTTGTTATATTTCCAAATATAAGTGTAATTTGTGCTGCATAGGACCCAATTTTTCCCTTGTTTGAATTACTCTAGTTTGAGCATTTGTAAATCTAAAAATAATTTTGTCATTTTTCCAATTTCAAAATTTCTTTGTCATTTTTTCAAAATTGAACCCTTCTATTAGTAAATCTTCAAAATAAAAGTAACATTGATGTCTTTTTTCCCTTTTTTTTATTCGACCGACATGGTACATCCGCCATTTTTTAAAACCGACATTGTACATTCATTTTTCTTTTTTACAATTGACATTGAAGGTCCAATTTGTTGTAGTAGTATTTCATGTTGATGATTTTCGTTCTAGATGAAAAAAAAAAATGTGGGAGCTAATGGTTTTGATCGAAAAGCAATTGGGATAGTCTTGAAATATGGGGAAATTTCGTATCTTTTCTTTGTTTTTCTTCTCCCTAATAAACTATGGATTGGAAGGGGAAGAGGATTTTTATATGGATATAATTTTTGTACCATCTCACCGTTTTAAATCTATAGAAACTTCTTCATATGGGAAATAAGAGTTTGGGATATGTAGGTGTCAGAGAATGAGAAAGAAATGAAATAAAGGTAGGGAAGAGAGGAAGAAATTAATTACTAGTTATATTTTATCGACGGGTTTAGGATATCAAATTAATTATGAGTACTTTTCAAACATAGCAAAATGAACCAAAATATTTATAAATATAATAAAATTTCATTGTATATCTGCAATAGATCGCAATAGACTACTATCTGTGTCACGATAGACATGGTTTGTCACAGATAAACTGTTATTTTGCTATTAGTTGTAAATATTTTCAGCATTTTTTACATTTAAGATAATTTCCCATCAATATTATTAGTTATATTTTTTTATAATAATTTTGATGTAATTTTATGGTTTTTAAATTTTATCCTTTTATGAATATTATATAGGGGTATTTTATCATTTTATTATGAACTATAAAATTAAAGTTTTCATTGGGAGACTATCTAAAGCCTTGCTATTATTTATTTATTTATTTTGGTCGTCTTGGCATCTAGATATTTTTAGCATCCTCCTAGGATGTCCTTGCAAAAGGCATCTCAAGATTTTTAGATGCTTTCGTGGAATATGAATTTTTCGGATTCCCTTGTCAAAGTCATCCTCTTTTTTTACTTTTTTACCCTCCCATTTTTTCTTATATCTATACATATCCTTTTTCATTATTTGCATTTTATAATTAAAATAGATATTGTTAATCATATATATCACTATCTTTAATTACATTGTAGTTGTTTTTATTTTTCTATAAAGATATTCAAACTTAAATTTAAACTAATATATTATTTTATTGAGAAAATAACATATAAAAAATAATATATAAACAGTATTAATTTAAAATCAAATCAAATTAATAAAAAAAAAATATATGTTATATAAGTTTATTAAATTAATTATAAATTAATGAATATTCGAGAAGGCATTTTCGAACATTATGTAAATTTAAATTTAAGACATTTACAAATAGAAATCCTACAAAACAAACACATTTAAAGATAGCAAACATCTATAATTTCGGGTATTTATAGTTCCAAGCATCTAATGATTTCGATTATCTACATTTCCAACAAAACAAATGGTCCCAGAGAAAAAATAAACACATATTGAATCCATTCCTAGCTCACTCATCATGCAAGTTCAAGAATAATCCTTTATTATTACTGTTTTTTTGAAGAAAATTATTAGAAGTTCCTTAATTTTTCCTTCACATATTACATCCCTAGAAACCAGCCAGCCATTTAGAATGAAACTCAAACTTATTTTCAGGAACATTATAGATGTAAATTCCATCATTTCTTGCTGACCAGTAGCATACATTATCCCTACATCTATAAGCAAGCCAAGGGTTAGAAGCTGATTCTGGCCAAAACACTTCTAATGACACATGATTATGATCATTGCTCATGTAGCACCAATAAAGTGTGTTTTGCCACAAATTCTCTCTAAACTTCCATGAAAACTTCTGCCCATGTTTTAAATATTGTTTTCCCAAATCATCATCTTTGGACTTGCATTGAAGAAATAAGGTTTGCCCATTTTGCATTTCATTGGATACTTCCACTCCCCAATGCTCAAATGGAGCTCCAAGGCTTGTTTCAATAACCATGAACAACAATGTCAAAACCAAAACTAGTAAACCCTTATTGCAATATTTGAGATTCATGATGATGATCATTTAGTCTGAAAAAAAAAAAGAGAAAAAAAACGTTAAAGATTATTATGCGAAACAATTCCCCGAAAACTTTGGAGTATGTTTCAATTATATAGAAACCCTTGTACTTTAATTGAAATGTTTCATTCATCCTCTTGAATGTTGAGATTTATTCCAAAAAAAAAAAAAAAATGACGCCTATTGTGTAGAAACTAAAATGCATGTATATCTGACATCATTTTGAATGTAATTCACGGAAATTGATGTGGTAGTAGATATACGTAAGAATTGATTTAAATGATATCTTTTGGTTTAAAATAAATTGTGTAACAATAATCTTAACGGTTTGTGAAATTTATACTTGTCAAAGTGAGTTTAGCTCAACGGTAGTTAGCATGCACTCTTTCCCTTAAATTTAGAGAGATTTGATCTCTCATTCCCGTGTATTAATTAATAACTTAATGTGTATATATTAAACTTTCTCAAATTAACTTCAATTAAAACTATTGGATAAACATGGTTGGATTTTCCATCTCAAAACCAATTAGTAATGAAAGAAGAGTAACTCATTATCTTGTAAAGAGTGTGAAGTCTTTTCATATTTTTAATGTAGGATCCTCGACACAAACCATATTTAGAAAGATTTTAGGCCATGCTCACTACTCGTCCGTAATTAAAATCATTATAGTTGCAATAGATTTTCTTTATTTCATAATTCACATTATATATTGTTAACTAATTTTTGTAAACGTATTTAAATGGGTTCACTTTTTATATCACAATGGATTGATTAACGTGCCTTAATGTAATACCAATTTTAAACTCTTGGATTTCATAGCTTTTTAAATATTCTACTTCAAACCTAGTTTAATGGATAAAACATTTATTAATTTCTTCATTATATCTAAAATAAAGAACCGCATACTTGAGATCTTATTACCCGTTAAGCAATATTTATAATAACTTGAATCTATCAAAATTGCCACAATGAGCATAGCTCAATGGGCATAATATATACTTGTACTATCAACATCAAAGTCAGAGGTTCAATTCATCAACTCCACATATTAATAAAGGATTGGAGATTTGAAGCTCTAACCTATTGGTAGGAAAATCAGAAAGAGAATCGAGCCAAACAGTAAATAAATATATGTCGAGAAACTAAATTAAGGATTAGAAAAAGAAAATCATTAGAGAATATACTTACGACCAAGCAGAAAGGCTTTTGATCTTCCCAAGTCTTTGGTTTTGTTCATATGTATTATGATTTATCATTTTGTCTCTATAAATACTAATTTGTTGCGAATTTGCCTCATCAGATGATGTTTGGATACTTTTTTATTCATTATTTGAATTTTCTTACTTGAAACAATTTGGTTGGCCTTTCCTTTTATTACCAATGGGCAAATAACCATTTTCCTAAAATTGGAAATGTACGATATGTCTTTGTTGACATATATAACACATTTCTCTCCCTTCATAGGATTTAATTTAATTACCAACTTGGCAAATCTTTTTTAAATGCTTCAATTTTAGCCATTTAATTTTATTAATATCGCATACGACGTCTCGAGGGGAGAGAGAAGAAGAAGATGCAACCAATGGGAAAGACTTGAGAGCGATGAAAGAAGAGGGAAAAGAAAGACGTGTGTCAATCTTGATACCAAGAAGAGACTCAAATAGGAAGAGAATATAAATAGTTTGCGTCTTGTAATCATTGAAAGATACAAGTAAGCTTACAAGAAATAACGTGAGGGTTCATCTCAAAATATATACAAAAAATAATTGACTAAATCCTAATAAATTGTACAATATATAATTGACTAAATCTTGTAGCTTATTTAATAATACTAATGCTTAAAAGATTGCAAGAAATATATACAAGAAATAATTAACTAAATCCTAATAAATTGTACATGTTACGGTAGTACGATATTAGATAACATAAGGTTTCATCTTATAATTAATCATTTGGTAATGAAAGGAGGATATCTCATGTATATTATAAATAATATTGTGAGGTTACTTGATTTTTCCGTTGTTGGATCCTCGACATAAATGCCCATCGGTAATTTTTAGTTTTGGACTAAATCCTATATATACTACTATAGGATTCTTGTATTCATAATGATGTTTTATTTCAAAAGTATTTTTAATACCTCTTAAATTGATTTTATCATATTAGTCTATCAAATGACATATGTATATTAAATACTACATTCTCTAAAAAATTTGAATGATTTTTTATTTTTTGGCATAGCTATCATGCAGTCATGGTAGCCATACGTTATTATTTGCATAGAGTTATTTGACAACATTTTTTTTTGTCTCTTAAATTTGTTTGCCTTATTTCTATGTCCATGTATTAATTACTATTTTACTAATAATGTGGTAGATTAATATGCATATCAATGAGCAAGAATTGGATTGGTAAATCAAGAGTTAGTAAAGAATATTTAGATGAAGTAGTCTCATTTCTGAACTTTTGAGACCAATCACTAATTGTGTATTAAAAAACCAACGTTGGTACTAAAATTACTAATTAAAAAAAAAAAAACTAGTTTTGATATTCTAATTTTTAAATCATTAAATTAAACTTAAAGGTAAAAAAATAAAAATAAAAAATTAAATCATCACAAACTCTCTGCATTATCATGTTAATATAAAATTTTAAAAAATAAATTAAAAAAAACTCTACATCACGTTGAAAAAAAATTATATACCATCTAAATCTAAAAGGAGTTTTGAAAAATTAAAAAAAATAATAATACTTTTGATATTCAAATTTTTAAATCAAAGATTAAATTATAAAAAAAATTAAAAAAAAAAAAACTCTAAATCATAACAAACTTTTTACATCATCACGCATGATGAAATAAAAAAATTATGACGAAATAAAAAGATATTTTGATTTAAATAAAATTTTGAAATTGAGAAGATAATCAAATAATCCAAATCAAAATAAGAAATATTTTTTTAATTAATAGAGATTATCAAAATTTTAAAAAGAAAAAAACATAAATTTTTTAAACATATTTTAATTTACATTATAGTTTAAAATTAGGTGGGTAATTAAATTATCAAAATCACGAATATATTAAGTTGGTTTAAATTGAAACGTAACTAATCAAATGATATAAAATTTTAAAATTCGTAGGCAATAGCATAATCGAAAAGAAAACTTTGAAGGTTAAACAAATAAAAAACAGCAACCAGAGAGAGAGAAGCCTAATGCTCACTACCAAAGTGTTTCAAAGAAGGGTTATCCTGACGCCGCTCCGGGCTGTACTTCAAGCTTTTCCTTCAAACAGTCTCTCAGGGTCAGGGATAGTCTCAGTACCCTTTTTGAAAAGCCTCGTTCTCTCTATTTGAGCTAGTTGCCAAAATTGTAGCAATAATACTGAACGAAAATTTTAAGAAAATACTTTGAATGCTTAAAAAACTCTATAAAAAATTTGGTGGTTGAGAGATTAAATTTTATAAATAAAAATAAAAATATAAGAGACTCATCAAATAAAAAAAAGTATAATTTTATAAATTTATCAGATACTTTATAAAATTGAGAGAACTACCCAATATAAACTTAAATGTTTTTTATATTTATTTGATTCGAATATAAAAGTTCAGAGATTAAATTTTATATAAGGGTATTTAGGTTATTTCATTCATCCAAGTTGAATTGTAAACAACCGTACTTTTCTAAACCATATCTGTAAATATTTTGGCTTATTTGGAAGAAGTCATTTATTTTATTTATAATTATCAATTTTTATTTAGCTTTACTTGTTTGATTTTTTATTCAAAAAAATTCTTAAATTTTGTTTCTTATATTTAGGTGGTCTGATAAAATCTATTAATTCTTTTCAAAAATATTTATTTGGGTTACAAACAAACAAAAAAAGGGGTAAAGTGTGATTTGTTATTTTTCAAAAATTGACTTTAGATTTAGCTATTTGTTTAGTCTGCTTTCACCCCAAAATGGATCCTTTTTATCCAAAACCAAAGCAAAAATCGACCGTTTTTTTTAAAATAACCCTAATAATAGTTATATACTTGTGATGCCAATGTTTTTCTTTTCTTAATTTGTAGAAAATTAAAACTATTCTGAAAATAAAAATCTCCTCACATTCTTCTCTATTTTCCATAATGTAATTATGTAATTACCTTTAAATTATTTTACAAATCTCAACCGCTTTCACTAAAATAATAATAATAATAAATAAATAAATAAATAAAAAGTATTATGGTCAATTAAGTTTCAAAATTTTATATTTTTACCCTCGAATCTTAAGTTTCAATTTATATTTAGTCTTTAAATTTTAGAATACTATGTTTAATTAGCCTTATATTTTTAGTCATTGATGCTCATATTTGGTCTTTAATTAGGGTTAACTAAGTTAACTAATTCGAAAGGTTGATTTTTTTTTAATTAATTTTAAGTGACCAAAAATGAGCTAAAACTAGTTTACTTATAATTAAGCCTTTCCAATTAATTAATAAAGAGTTAACTCAAATGACTAATTTAAAGTGAGCATTAGTTAAAATCCAGGGATAAAAATTGCATAAAATTCATATGGATCAAATAAAAACTACATTGAAAATTGAAGGGTAAAAATATAACATCTTGAAACATATATAGAAACCAAATTTGATCAAAACTTAATGGTAAAAACTTCAACCAAAACTTAGAGAACCAAATCCAAAAGAATATTATTTTTTAATAATGATAATAACAATTGTGAAGAGCTTAAAAGAAGTTATATATATAATATATGAATATATATATGCATGGCCAACCATCACGTCGAACAAACCTTAATCGCATGCAAAAATAAAAGTAAAAAATAAAATCTTCGTTATTTCATTTTATTTTATTTTTTACGTTTTAATGAAGGGTTGCATCGTTTCATGAATAGCCATTCCCTTTGGTTAGTTTCTTTTCATATCTATAAATACTCTTCTAATTCCTTTTCTTGTTATTCATCCTTTGTTATTATTGCTTCTAAAGACAAAACTATTTCACACATTCCTCTTGACGATCATTATTCTCTTCTTCTCTCATATTCCAATAATTTTCGATACTCGGTCTCTGGAACATTTCGACCCTTTGATCCGCTGCATCGAGCAACGACCGACCGATTGAAGTTCATCCGGTGGTACTAATGGGAAAAACTAGTGTGATTGGAATGGGGAGTGTTTTGATGATGCTTGTGGTGGTTGGACTTATTTTGTTTCTGCCGCTGGTGATCGGTTCCCTTCGGCCGCCGTCCGGCCTCCTGCTGCTCCTTTTTCCAGCAACTCTCGCCGCCGTGTTGTTCTTCCTCTCACGTGCGTCCTTACATTGAAATATTTTGCAGATGATAATCAAATTTTCATGGGGTTGTTTCTTATTTTCCAATAATCTTTGTGTTTTCATATAATAATCATGTAACACAGTATGCATATTTTCCAATAATTGTTAATTAGTGAGAATAATAATATATTCATCGTATTTGCCTCTGAGTATATCTCTCTCTCCTTTTCTTTTTGTAATTTAATTATTTAGTTTCTTTTTCTCCCCACAAATCCCTTTTTCTCTTTTGCTCTCATTGGCATTATTATTGTAAGATTCAGTTCTTAAATTATTGAAGAAAAGATGGATTGATAAACACTAACAATATCTGAATTTTTAAAATTTTTGAGTGTTTTTAAGTCTTAGACAAAACCCTAATGGGAAGTAATTAAACTAGTTTTTAACACAAACAATGTTTAGTTAATGTATTAATTTTTCTTTTTTTTTTTTCTTTTTTTCTTTTTAATTTTTTTTTTTTTTTTTTCTTTTTTTCTTTTTAATTTTTTTTTTTTCATAAGAAGAGCCTTGATGGAACGTGTGAGTAGAATTTTAATCGGTTGAAAAGTTAAAGAACAAAATGAAATAAAACGATATTTTATATTAATATTGGTTGTGTTCTACCTTTGATATAGTTATAGAGTTGATGAAAATAATTTTGATTAAGATTGAAATTATTTTAGACTTTGTTTTCTGTTTTTCAAGAAATTATATTATTTTTTGTCACATTGTCTTTTATAAAAAAAATAAAATAAAATAAAAAATCAAACTTTGTTATAAAGATTTATTAAATTTGCAAATAATAATAATTAATTGTGCATGTAGCTATTTAGTTTACAAAGAATGGGAAGAATATTTTTTGGGATAGTCTACAACCCAACCAAATTTTTCAATGAAATGTAAGTCCACCTATATCAGTTTAATTTTTTGTATATATTTTTTAGAAATTAATCCTTTAGATTGGTTAAATTTATATTTAGATGATATATTAGTAATATGTGTGTTTATAACCTTTTAAATGTCTATTAAATTTAGATGGCTAAGATTTGGTAAAAGCATATCATATATTGAAAGTTGATCAAAACTATCTAATCTCAAAATATAATTTATTGCAAAACAAATCTAATAGTATAATTTTATAATAGTTAAATGTAATAATTAACGATATTAAACTATATTAGAAATTATTAAATTTAGATGACACATATATTGATGTATTAAACTATACATGACTTTAATGTTACGAAAAGAGAGTATTGACGTCATCATTTATCTATTTTCAAAGTTTCATTCATTAACAACAATTTTAAGTTCGTTTTTTTTTTAAACTTATATTATATATTATTAGATCTAAGTGAATAACATACAAATTTAACTTCAAAATTAATGAGTTATAGTACATGAATATAATTTAACTTTATTGAATTTATTTGGGAGTAAATCCCTTTATTAATTATTCTTTTTTCAACCATATTTTAATAAAGTTCTATCTCTTCTTTATAGACTTTACTCTCTTAAATATCTAACCTCTTTAAGTTTATGATCTTTCTTACTATAGTTATTATTTATTTTTATATTTCCTTTTAAGTTTTAATTAATTGTCCATGTTTCACCATTTATATATATTTTTTCCATTTAACTTTAATTCCATTTGTAATTCCTATTTAAAATAATTTTTTTAGTACAAAGAAAAAACTAAACATAAAAAAGGAACAATAATGACCAGCCTTTCTAATATTTTCAATTTAAATATACCCTGTTTGACCCACAATTATACAATCTGCCTCACTTTGACATAAATGGCATATCACTTTCTTGATGTACACATGAAATTTAATACTTTAGCAATAGCCCCAACAAATTCATATATATCTGGGTAAGATACTATTTTAGTTTCTATATATCTTGGATTTTATATTTTTAGTTTCGGTTCGATTTGGTCTCTATATTTTTAAAAAGTGACTATTTTGATCATTTTTTTTTTTTATTTCATTTTTAGGTGATCAAAATGACCACTTTTTGAAAGTTCAAGAATCAAAGTTGAAAGTACAAAGAACCAAAATGAATATTTTGTAAGTATTGAGACTAAAATGAAGTAAAGCCAAAAGTATAGGGACTAAAGTAGTATTTAAACAGTAAGTTCATTGCATAACTATTTTGTTTTTTATTTTCTTTTTTAAAACATATATTAAGCTTATAAGTAAAATATAAACATAACACTCATAAGTATATTGTTCTCGGTGACAATTTTGTCCAATAACAAATTGTCTTGTGAATAAATTATTGATTTTGAGACTATTTACAAGTTGACATTTGTTCTCAATTGGAATTCAAGACAAAAATATTGGTGGATCCCGATAATCTCACATGTCTTCATCATGACCATTCAATCAAATAAACTAGCTTGGTCTAATTGCATCATGATATTTTGGGATAACAACACATAAGGCCTTAATAAATACCTTATATTATATTTATGTCCAACTTTTCTATTACTTACGAGAATGTCTGGGTAGACTTCTTAATTACACAAATATTAGGGCTCAATTACCTTTTTGTCCTAAACCTATAACATATATTTCAAAAAAGGAAACTCAAAAGTTTCCTTGATTCACATGCAAATTTTATTTTAACCAAAATTTGTTTTCAAAACCCTCACTCACTCACTCTCTATCCCTCGCCTCCTTCACAATAGCTCACCGGTGACCACACTAGCGAGCGGAAAGGACAGTGAAAGAGTGGCAGGCGAAATTAGATGACGAACGCTGACTTGGATAATGCTCAACTCGACTGGACAACGGACAATGAGCGACTCGACTTGACAGCGAATGGGCAGCATGACAACTTGGACAACGGTGGACACGCGGCGGATGGTGAAACGGCGGCAAATGGGCATGGACGACGAAGACAATGGCTTTCAGAAGAGATGAAGATGGGGAGATTCTTGTGCATGCAAACCAAAGAGCCTCCTTTATTTTTTTTAGCCACACACACAGATATATATATATATATATATATATATATATATATATATATATATATATATATATATATATATATATATATATATAT
>QLSR01000515.1:1071534-1088602 GCA_031780015.1 Citrullus colocynthis
ATATATATATATATATATATATATATATATATATATATATATATATATATATATATATATATATATATATATATATTCCCAAGCATGATATATGTCGTGATATATGATATAAACTAAGATTTATGTTGAAAATTGAGTTTATATGTGATTTGTATATTGTGGTAGATATTTTTGTTTATTTCTGATTACTTTGAATTTATGATATATACTGTGATATAAATGGAATTTATGATATATACTGTGATTTATATTGAATATTGAATATCGAAACTTTCAAAAATGGTAAAACCATCTATATGAATACATCTATATTTCAAATATTAGTCAGAACATTTACAAAAATCTAATACAATGTTCAAATGTATATTTAAAAATAACATGAACCTACTAGTAAAACTAGTTGTTTATAGGTGAAATGCGTTAAATGAAAAATAAAATGATATTAAATGCTTTTTCTCTCCCCAATTGAAAATGAGAATAAAATCTCAACTAATTAATATTATATAATAAATGAATTTTCTCTCTCCAATATTCAAGGTGCTCTGTAAATATGTAAATATTTTTTCAATGCATATTCTCTCTCCAGCTGCCCACCACAAAGGTTATTTTTGTGCGAAAAATCCATTAAATCCTATATATGAAAAAAATAAGTTTTGAAAATAGATCGAATCTATAATTACCCTTGATACTTTAGTACAGGTTGAATTAAGCTAAATTATAAATTTTCCTAAAAAGATAGGCTCTTGTGGCTCAAATGTCAGTCAAGTCCAAATCCAATTGATTGTACCCAAGAATCATCCCAAATATAAGCCTACATGACTAATGGAAACTCTATAAATAAAGAAACTCCTCTTTATTCAAGGGATCTAGAAATTTGATAATTCATAGAACTACTTCGAAATGACCATAAATTTTTTGAAGCTTTTAAAAACCAAAAACGCTTTGAAGGTTGAAAGGCTTTGAATACCATAATTTCTCTTGAAGGCTTGAGTCAAGTATATATGTATTTGTATGAGAGAATGAATCATATCACAAAATAAAATTCAAGTTCATCTTAAGGCATTAAAATTTTTCTGTTGAAATCTGGTGCATGTGAACACGTGTCTACACATGTATGTGTGTGTTTTTGTTGTATAATAACAAAGTGTTTTTAATTTAGATAAAGTGCTTTTTCTTGTAAAAGACGAAATTACAAGAAGGCATATTTTATTCTTTATTTTGTGATCATCTTTGTGTTTTAATTTTGTGATTTTATACCATTATTGACAATTGAAAGGACAAAATGAGTAAGAAGAGAGAATATAGAGAACAAAAAACAGATATTATATTTATTCATACACTTAAAAGGGTAGCACCTTAAATCTTCTTCACACAAACATCCTTTCCAAGAAGCTAAGATAAAGTTAACTAAATTCATGAAACAAACAAACACACACATGACTTAGCTTTTCTTATAACCCTAAAGAAACTCCCAAACATTATTACAAAATACATAAAAAACACACTAGATTTATAAACCCCCTCTAAGTTTACTTCAAGGAAGCTTAACAAATCCACCACCACCACCAATTCCGCCGATCACTCCACCGCCAACTCCACCGCCAATGCCGCCAATGCCAACCCCACCGTATCCGCCAATGCCACCGCCAAGCCCGCCTAAGCCACCGCCTCCTCCGCCAAGCCCTCCTCCGAAGGGGAGTCCACCATCACCAATTCCACCAATGCCACCAACCCCACCATAGTTGAGGAAGTTCTTTTGGTCATTGAGGCCTTGTGCAGCCTCATTTGGGGTAGTTCTTGCACCAACATGAACTACAAATGCAGCAATAGCCATAACCAACATCAAATTAAGCTTATAATTTGCCATTTTTAGGCTTCTTTTTGTTTGGTGAAATGATATCTAATTTGTATGCCTTTTTAAAGGGCAAAGAAGACGGTGGATTGTTGGGGGAAATTGAATAGGCCAAACCAATTTAGTTAATGCTATGGCATTGGATCCATTGAGAATTCAGGTTTTGAGTAACATGAACCTCATGAATATCTTAACTACTCTAAGTTATTTTAGTTGTTGACATTCTTATTTCCTTTATGAAATTCTTGTTTCTTTATCATATACACACAATGTCCCTTTGCAATAAAATATCTTAGACGTGTACATCATGTTTCCATGAATTGTCAAATATTGAAATAAAAGGATTTGTTGATATTTTTTACATACTCTTGATATTCCAATTGAGTGTCAAAATCATTAATAATGGGTTAAAAAAAATAGAATAAATATACGTTAAGAACTAACTAGAGTTTGATACAACCGGAGAAGGAAGAAGAGAGATTTACAAAACTAATTCCAAAATTATCAAAAGACACCAAAATCATTTTACTAATGAGTTTATATACTATTCTAGTTCATGTACTTTCGATTTTGGTTTATTTTGGTCCTTGTAAGTCTAGTACTTTCAACTTTGGTTTATTTTGGTCTATATACTTTCAAATTCTTCATTTTGGCCCTCATACTTTCAACATTACTTCATTTTAGTCTCTGTACTTTTTAAAATTGGTCATTTTGGTCCTTTAGAATTCAAATGACAATGAAAATAACAGGATTAAAATGGTCACCTTTTAGAAGTATAAAAACCAAAATGGAACCAAAATTAAAAATACAATGTTCAAAGTAGCTTTTAAACTATAAAAATAAGAAAAAATATTATAAATAGAAAAAATATCAAACTATTTACAATATAGAAAATTTTCAATTTCTATCAATGATAAACTGCAATAGATTTATATCACTAAGTGATTGAAACATTGAGTCATGTAAAAAAGTAAAGAAAAAGAAAGACATACCAATTATCACTAAGTTAAGTTCACTTTGGCGATATATTTTACTTTTATTTATATATGAGGTAAATTTTCTAAAAAAAGAAATTCCCACTAAAATATGGATAGATTTGGGCTTGGCTCCCCTAAGGATGGGCCAAAATAAAATGGCTTGAAAAGCCCAAACTTGGCATTGGGGTGGGCCCTTTCTTCCTGAGGCTGAGAAATGAGAATTTCTGTTCTTCTCCTTCGTCAACCGTGAGCTTCAATCGAAGGAAGCCTCACCTTCTTCCTCTATTCAATTCCACCATCGTTTCAGAATCATCCATTTTAATGGCTTCTTCATGTCTATTTCAAAATTTTCCTTCGATTTCTGCACACCCTCTAAAACCCCATAGGAATCCAGTCATTTCCCCCCATTCCCAGTTCCTCCCTTCGAAGTCCTTAAAACTCAAAAAACAATCTTTCCTCTTAAATCCACAAATTGTGAAGCTAAGAACTCGAGGGTATCCTTCTTTCCCTCTTGTATGTGCTGCTCAGAACAATTTCTTGAGAGGTTGGCTTTCTTTCTTTTCTGCTTTCTGATGGGTTGTTTAGAATTTCAATTCGTTTTGGGGGAAATGGTTAAGTGAGTTGGAATTGAAGTGGTTGAGTTGCTTTAACTAAAGGGTTTCCATTAAAACTTGTTAAAGTTTTCATGATGTTATACATATGTTATTTTTGTACCCCATTATTATGCTTTACAATGACATTGTGAAGTTCTATTTCTGTTGGAAAAATGCTGTGAAGTCTTTCAGACAGTTTTGAAGGTTGGGAAGGATGGAATTGAGGCAGGAACAGACCTAGTCCCCGTAAGTTCTCCTTTCTATATCTATATATCCATACCTTTCTATTTGGATGCAGGTTTGAAGCGATTTTGAAAAGGTTAAAATTATTTTTGTCATTAAACGATACTTGATTTTACATTTAAATAAATGTAATTTGCACCTCGATTTCGAATGGTTATAAGATATTTTAGTGATCTTGAACTTGACGTAAGCGATTTGAATCAATCCCAAATATGCTTTCAGTTCATTTCAACATCAAATGCGGATGGTTTTTCTGGAGGAAGAAAGAGGTATTGGAGAACAAAGCATAGAAGAACTAATTGTCTATTTTGCGGCCTTGTTTTTAGGACTCTGTACCAAGACCAATTGCAAGGATATCTGTTGCAATAGTTGCATTAACTATTGGACTCTTTTTGTTCAAGTCAATTTTGTCTACAGCCTTATTTGTGCTGGTATTACATACTCTTACTATCACTTACTTATGGACTACAGTTGTTCGTTTTTTTTTTTTCCCTTTTTGGCCACTGTATATATCTTTTTTCTGAATTTAAAGTATCTCGGTCTTTTTGGAAGTTTCTACTAATTTCTCTTCAGGCACCTTCAGTTATAAATAAAGTAAAAAGGGAAAAAAAAGGGAAAAAAAATTTAAGGAGTATTTGGAGCACTGAGTTAGTTATTATAGTTTGTGGAATATAATAGAATGTAAGGTAATAGTCTGTGTTTGGGATACATACTATTTTATTCTGGGTAGGAAATAGTAAACATCGTAACAAAGAGAGAAAGAGAGAATGAGTAGGAAATAATAAACATTGTAACAAAGAGAGAGGGAGAATGAGTAGGAAATAGTAAACACTATAACAAAGAAGGTTTTGAAATAATGACCTTACTTGAACAGGATCTCTTCTATAGGTTGTACAACTATGTCCTTGAGTTCTAAAGAGGGCTTTAAAATAGTAATATTGTAGTTAATTATAGGTTATAATAGTTGGAAACACCAACTATTATAATTGGAGTCCCAAACATGGGGTGGGCTATAGTTGTAATCTAATTTTTCCCTGCTTCATCAATTGTCATAACTGGAATAGTGGTGAAAAACTAATTCTTTTAGGTCAACGCTACTAGGAAAAGTACATTTGACATTTCCCTAGCGTCGCTTCGCTTTGAAACCACCTGTATCTTTACTTCCAAATCACCACAGATGCATGATTAATTAATTATTATCATTTATGTGAATATCTATGTGTTGACTTGCACAAATTGATCAAAATCTCACTAAAATTTAGGTGAACATGCAAAATGACATGACAATGTAACTAAGTGAAAGTTTTCTTTTAGGTATACAGATGAATCACAAACACGGAAACATGATACGAGCACAGCGACACATCAATTTCTAAAAAACATAGGACATGGATTCGTCAAAAATACAGTTTCTATATATATATATATATTAATACTTTCCTATAGATTTTGAAAACACCTCTAAAAAGTAGATACAACAAGACCAAAAAAAGGGTGGGAGAAGTGTTGATAAGTTTCATTTCTAAAAAAACAAAAACAAACAATCAAATGGTTATAAAAGGGGCCTTAGTTTCTTCACAAATGAAATTGGGGTGGTTTGGTGCTGTCCTTCAGCATAATGCTGATAATTCTTACATCCTGATAGCACATTGCTTCACCACCCAACTGGAACTTTCGGTTTCACCTACGAATTTGATAATCAGCATGTTCTTGATTAAGCCAGTATCTTGGGTCTTATCAAGTGATGGAAGGAACAAAGAAAAATGGTATATTGCATGTCTTGTAACATTCATCTGTAGAAGTCTTTTGCACTTAATTTTTGGTTTCATATTAAGTATAGGATGATCAATCATTTGCCACTCGTGGTTGTTAGTGAGCATCTTAGCCATTGATTCATTTTATCTTTCGCCTGGTAGTGTTTAAATCCGGTTGCAAAAGGAATATCTTTAATTGTTTTCCAATTAACTGATCATGGAGCTGTTTCTCATTGAAGTTTTCACTCTTGAAATCAATTAAATTGTGCAACTTACTGAAAAAAATGATCGTATGGATGCAGGCTATGATGGGAGCAATTTATTTCATATTTATAGCGTTGAATAAAGATGAAGGACCAAGGGAAGATGGAGGCTCCTCCTCCTCCTCCTCCTCCTCCTCCCCAACCTCTACAGAAGAGACTCTTGAAGAAGCTAGAAGAATAATGGAGAAGTACAAGTAGCAACACCTGCTGCAAGCCAGTGTCAAATACTCCATAGGAATTTGGTATAATCATTCCCCATAAATTGTCAAATATCATTACCCTAGTCTTCCTCCCCACCAGGATATGAAGTTAATACTAGTCAACATGACTAATATTGCTTCAAAATCCAAACAATTCTAAGCTTTGTCTGCTTTATAATTTTTTGGGGTCACTTGACCGTACAAGAGTTGCTATATGTGCTGGTATCTTATCCAAGTGGAAGTTGTAAATACCATGAACTCGAGGAGTACAAGCATAACGAACACACTGCTCTCTTTGTAATTAAGATGCAAAGCTATATTTTTCTGCTGAGGCAATGTTCCATATACCACATATTTGTAAGGATTTTGATGTGTGAACTCTATCCATTGATATGCTTGGTGAATATTTAGATTTATCTTCAATATAGTTGCTGAAGTCTAAATTTATCGTTTTCCTATGCAATTCAGATTCATAATGAAACATTCCTGTGTTATAACTTCATATTGGAGGTTATGAGTTAGTTATGTGTCGTTCCGTACCCATATGCAAAAGTAAGAGGTTTTGAATGAGGTAGGGACCCTCTTTTGTAATACTGCTAGTATTAAGAAAAATAGGTATGCGAAACGAGTTAGGAGTTGCTCAGTTTGGTGAGGAGAGACAGGCCACTTGAAGGCTTGTGAGCTTGTAAGTCTTCTTTTCCCTATCAATATCATTGGCATCTTTTAGCAAAGCCTCAATCATAGTTTGAACACAAAATCTCACTTATAATAAAGCTTTGGCACGTGGCTTTGTTTCTGTAGCTCATATGAAGCTTCATTTTGAAGCTCTCAATCTTAGACTTCATTCATACATTTAATGTAAACTTGGATTAACCTTGATGCCTACTCATATAATATTAATGCCAAACTAATAGTTCTTTAATGAATTTTGATGGTGATGATTGGATAACTTGCATAACTTATTAAGTTGCAAAATATCTTATCTTCCTGATTCCTTTCTTTTCATTCATTATACAGAATGAAGACCGTGAGGGCATGGTACAGCTATAGCTCAGTGCCTCTTCTAAGTTCACATGGGCAAAAGATGACAACTCAACTGAAGCTCATAATTGCAACATGGGTGGTTTAAACAAACTAGTTGGCAAGAGAAACGACATTGCTCTATAGGTATAAGAAATGGACACATGACTACAGGCCCTCTAACACCACGTGTCCACAGTGCAGGTTGTAGCATTTGTCAGTTATTCATGAATTATTGTGGAAAAATCTTTATTTCAGTCTCATTCTGTTCATGAATTATTGAGGGAAAATCTTTATCTCAGGCTTATTCTGTTCATTTATGATTTGAAGTTCATTAATGCCTCTAATACTCACTTTTTACACAAATGTAAAGGGGTGACATTGGTGAACAGTAGAAAATAGCAGTGTATTTCATTAGAGGAACCCGATTAAGAAGAGATATCAGACAAGGTTGCCTCTTTAGGATTAGATTTCTTGCTGCTAATTGCTCAGTCTCAGATGAAGTTTTAGTTTTAAGATGATAATATGTGTTGGAATGTCTTAAATCTTTTATTTGACACACCTTAGTGGGGGTTTAGGGGTCCTCTAAACCTAAGTTTTATTTGTATTTATGTTGTTTACGATTTTCGTCCTATGGTATAAGGATTACACTATATAAACTCTCTAACTCTACCAATACCTTTGAATTTGTATTATATGATATTTCTCTTTAATAAAATCTAATCTCTTCCTTTGCTCGTGGATGTAGGCAACACACCTTTAGTGAACCAAGTAATATCTGTGTCGATTTCTCTACTATTTGTGTTTTCTGTTCTTTCTTTGATTTTTGATTTCATAACAATACGACATTTTCAAGTCTCTCTCGTGGGTTAGTTTGAAGAATGTCTTTACAAGTGTTCTAAAAATGGTCGAAACTGCCTTTTCTTTTTCTTTTTTTTTTTTTTTTATTTTATTATTTTTTTTTTTTCTCTCCCTTTGTGATTCTTATGAGAAATAGCTTTGAAGTGAGAAAGAATCTTGAGGTAAAGTAAGGACAAGCCTTTCACTTTAACTTTACGTCCATTGTTCAATTATCATAATCCTTCCCATCTACCATAAGCTGACTTTCCAAGTAATGTTGTCAAAAGATAAAATAATATGAATCTTACAACATTTGGCATTAACATGTAACTGAAGAAAAATGTACAGTTTCCAATTCTTGATTGGGACAAGTACAAAGTGGGGGGGTTGTAAACAGAATGGATGGCTCAAACTGGGATAATGCTATAACTATAACAATCATAGGGAAGAAGAAAATGAGTAAATAGTTTTCTTCTTCCCTTAAATGTTCAGATTTTTTTCTTCTTCTTCATTCCTTTTTCCTTTTTATATATCTTATTTTAACTGTGACTTGAAATTAACAACGGAATCCCCTACGACAAGAAAGGGCACCTGCATTTGAAGTAATGGTGCCCACCAAGGAAGAGGATTTAGCTCCTAAGCTTGAGGCTCTTGCATAACTGGATGCTGCACCAGCTCCTGATGGAGTGAAATAGGCTCCATTTAGCATAAGATCTCCTTCTGATCTCCAATTCCAGTGCCTCCATACACCGTTATTTGTTTCAACTCTCTTTGTGACCTTCACAACACATTAACAATTAGAACTAATCAGCCATTATTTTTTCTTAAGTTTGCAGGAGTGGAAGGTCGAATCATCAATCATTGGAAAGGTAAGTTTTAAGTGTTTTATTGACTAAGCTATACTCAGATTTAATCATGGCTTACGAGTTATAACCATCATATTGATATCATATTTTTCTACTGTTCCAAATGAGATCTAGAGAGAGAGGAAAGTTACCTCTTTGGCAAAAGGATTGGCAGGGGCAAGATATCTGTTGCCCTGGCTATTAATGGTGGGATCAGCACTTCCACCGATGGCATACATTTCCCAGTGAGTGTAGTCATTGTTTACTACATGGAAATACCCATGTCTACACCTGCAACATTAAATGATTGGGCCCCAACAATTATTTTTTGGTTAAATTATAAGTTTAGTCTTGAACTTTCAAGTTTGTGTTTACTTAATCCAGTACTATTAATTTTGTATCTAATAGGTCTTTAAACTTTAAAAATGTCTAATGAGTCTCTAATAAGTCAAATTATATGTCTCTTAAACTTTCAATTTTTTGTTCAGTGAACTAGTAGATACAAAATTAAAAATTCAAGTGTAAGAATTTAGTCGCTTTTTAGAATTCAGTGACCTGTTTGATACAAAGTTGAAAGTCAGACACAAACTTTAAAGTTTAGGAACTAAACGTTTTTTCAGGTTTGAACATACAAAATCAATGAGGAAAGAGAAAGAGGAGAAGGGAAGGGAAGAGTGCAGTACCTTGGCATTCTTTGGATAAGACCTTCACCAAAATGGTTATAAGCAATGGTGACTTGCATTTGCTTGTCTCTAACATAAGAGTCACTATGACCCAAGAGCATCACCTGTTATGATTCTCAGCCAATTTCAGACTAAATTCCAATTTCTGATATACATTTGTTGGATCATTGGACAAAAGTGTAGTAAGCTTTTACCTCATTGTGGTGGGTGAAGTAGTTGTTAGAAATAGTGATGGCAGTTGATCCCATGATAGCATCAATGAGTCCATCAGAACAGCTAGAAAGAGAATTATGGTCAATCCAAATATGACTTGACCCAAAAATAGAAATACCATCACCATCAGCCATTGTCCTCCATCCATAATGACTTGGCGAGCTTCGAACCATGGCATTTCCCGTCCGCTTGCAGTCGTGAATATGCAAACCATGAATAATAACATTGGTTATGAATTGGATTGTAATACAAGCTCCATAAGCAATATGGACATTAGCACCACGCCCATCAATTGTCTTGAAGCTGTTCATGATGAGTTCTTGCTTGAGAGTGATAACCATATCTCTTTTGAACACAATCCACAATGGCCTGTCTTGAATCACAGCATGACGAAGGGTCCCTGGTCGGGGATTGACAGGATCGTCGTCACCAGGATTGGAGACGACGTAGTATCGCCCATCACGGCCACCAACCGCATTACGTCCAAACCCAATGCCACAGTTGGCCAGATGCTTTCGCCGCAATTGCCAACGTGGGTCACAACGCCAACAATCATCAATTGGATTTCCTGTTCCACAAGAGAAGAACCCCAAATTCCTCCTCTCTGTGATATTCCGAATGCTCCTGTGAGATATTACCATACACAACCAATAATTCTACATATCATAGCTCAACAGGTTAAGACATATATCTTTAAAGTTGTAAAATTCGATGGAAAAGTTTAATGCTACAGATGAAACAGAGCAATTTCATTCCCTTTTTTTCCCCTTTATTTGACTAGAATTTGCTGTGTCGGTGAAGCATCTTTTATTACAAAGGCGGTCACATTTATTGATTAGTATATAGTTCCTACAAGCTAGGTAGCTCCCGCCTGCATGATTTGCACAATGAATTCAACCGAAAAGGAAAAATAATAAATTACAAGTTTTTCACCCCCTTCAATTTTCATATTCGTATTTAATCGATTGTCGAAATTGGAAAATACCTAAATAGGTCTTTTGAATTTACAATTTCGTGCCAAATAAATTCTTTAATTTTTAATTTTATGTCTAATAAATCATCCTTCAATAAAATTGAAGGTTTAATAACTTATTAAACTTGTAATTTGACATAAAATTGAAGGTTTAATAACTTATTAAACTTGTAATTTGACTTAAAAAAAAGATGAGATTTCTAGTAAAAAAGGAAAATCAGATCTGAGAATATGGTTAGCCAGTGGGTGGTGGTTTTGAGAGGCAAAAGACATAAGCATTTATATGTCATTACTCCTCTTTTAACTAAAGTGATCTCTTTAGTAAATGTCTAATGTGGGACTCACGCAATGAAAAAATGGCATTGTATTGCTAATATAAATACCTTTATTTTCGAGGCAATTATCACGACATTGAAATCACAAGAAAAAAAAGAAAATATATATATATATATATATATATATATATATATATATATATATGATATTGTTCATTCTAAACACAACTCTAAGATTTCATTTTGTCTATTTCACAAGTAAAGAATCTCATACGAGAGGAGAGAATGAGATATTATCCTTGACTTATATACCTATGTCTTTTTCTTTTTCTTTTTCTTAGTCGATGTAAGACTTCACATTCCCAACCGAACCGAACAAATAGAGAAAGAGAGAGAAGGGAATAGCAACCAGGAACCTTTTTTTGATGATTGAAATACGGAGCTGCTTTTGGGCAATGGAGATATAAAGTGATGTATCTTAAAGAGAGATGAGGGGTAATACAAAATCTGGCTAGGGTTTTTTTTTTTTTTTTTTTTTTTTTTTTTTTTTATGAAAGATTTATATAGCTAATTTTCCATATTTTGGATAAGGGAAGAGACAAGAATTAAATTATGAGCGTGACAGGTGGATCTCGCCACATGGGCATGTGTGAAAGAGATTGAAATTGCATTAGCAAAGAACGTGGTGCTTGGGTCCCTCCCAATCATATTGTAATATAATTTTTATAACACTAATATCCTCCTTCACACTATGATATTATATATATTATAAAAATATCCTTATACTTTTAAAAATTTTAATATTATCTCCGGCTTTTCGTAAACGTATCAAAACTAGCATTGTAGTTGACACCTAAATGAAGTGGAGGTGATATAGAGTGTAAAATTGGACCATCACACTATTTTAGGTCATCGTCACATCGTTTCAAGTTTTGATTTATGTTCACAATTCTAAAAGGTTTTTACTCTGGTAATAGTTTTGAAACATAAAATTCAGGAGTAATTTTACCACTTTTTAAATGATAGGGGTGTTTTTTGGAACAAGGGGTAAATATCTCAACCTCGTGATTGTTATACTTGACAAAAGTTGCAATATTACCTTCAAATCTCAATGACATGAAAATTTAGGGACGGTTTTGAAATTTGAACGAAAGACCAAAGATAGTATTGCAACATTTTAAAAAATAAAAATATTTTTTAGACAAATGAAAAAATACACGTATTCCTCTAAGTTCTAGCATTAATATAAGAATAATTTTTTTAAATGACAAAACTATTGAAAATATGTACAAATATAACAAAATGTCACTATCTATCAGCGATAAACAGTGTAAATGATAGTAGTCTATCAATGTCTATCAATGATAGACTTAACAGTTTGTTATATTTGTTAATATTTTAACTCAAAACCTCCATAAATGTAACTAATAATCAATTTAATAAAAGAGTTCTAAAAGTAGTATTTTTTTTTTTCTCTCATTAAATTCGTGTATACATCAATTATGAAATTAAATCTCTCTCTCTTTTGGACTCCCATTTATAACTAGTAAAAGAAACGTCAATTTGAAGTCTTTTCCAATACTTAAAATAATGGTGTTTCCTCATTCTAATATTCATTTAAAACTTCATATTTTCATCAAACTTTAACATATTTGGAGCGAAAAAAAGCACATGCTAATCAAAAGCAAATTCTATTATTATTAATAATCATTTTTAAATTCTTCATTTGGCCCCATAAATAAATATCAGAGAGAGAGAGAGAGAGAGAGAGAAAGAGAGAGAGAGAGAGAGAGAGAGAGAGAGGAATCTTACGAATCAACCATTGATGCAATTTCCTCTGGATTATCAACAGCATGCTCATTCTTAATATACCTGAAATTTTCAATTAAACAAAGATTGTTAAAAATTAGAACATTTAATTACATAATTAAAATTTTAAATAATATTAAGCTCTTGGTCGGTGGAAGGCTGTTCCATGTGTTTTTAATAATATTTTGGTATTTCTCAATTTTTAGGCTAATTTTCCCATTAATTTAATTGTATTTTAAAAAAAAAAAAGTTAGATTCAAATCTTTGCTTTATATTTGTTGTGTAATTTAATTAAGAAATGTGAAAAATGAAAAGATTTACACGTGGAAGCGAAAATAAACCATTGACCAAAAGGTCCAAAATTAGGCGAGAGTTGAAATGGAATGTTGAAGGGCAAATATGACCTCTTTTCTTGTTTTTTTAATCTACGTTAAGATGAATGTACGGCCCAGATTTTCCGGATCCGATCTCAGAATTGCATTTTCTGAACCGTTTGATATATCCAACGGCCTAAATTACGCTTTAGACCCAGATATTAAATTAAACATTAGAAAGTGAATCCACATTATTAATGAAACACAAAAATAAGCTAGAAAATATTACTCAATAATTAGCATTTTAAGAAAAAAAATTATTTATTTGTTTATTAATTTAGAAGGTGCAACTTCATGCATTCACTTCCAAAAAAATATATTAAAGAATATTTTTTATAAGAAAAAAAAATTTTTTTGTCATATGACAACTAGTGTCGTTGTTGAAAGATAGTGCAGTCTTAGACGTATTTAAATATTTTTTTAATAAAATTAGAATTTTTTTGTGTGAATGATTCAAATTATACGTTTGGTCGAGATTTTGAAAATAACAAAAAAATATTATTTAGTAGTTGTTGTCACAATTCTAATAATTTTTTGGGGGGAGTATTTGATTAGTTGAATGTCCTCGTTTTCAAAAACCAACGTTAATGAAAAGTTACATATCTTCATTTTCAAAACTAGATCGACAAGAAATTTTGAGTTATCTGTATAAAATCTCTTCAACATGTCCGTGATTGTTTACAAGCAAAAGAAAAAAAATGAGGGGAAAAACAGAGAGAAGGTGTTGTCAAAGAAACTGACCGGTCCGCCATTGACGAAGAATTGAAGCTCTGCAATCTCTCATCTCGAGCAAAACTATGAAGAATGTGAAGAGAAACAGAGAAGAATGAAGATCATAATTCGGAAAGTAAGGCCGTCGCCGGCCGGCATTATTAATTTTTTTGTGGAAAATCGCAGAGGATGGAGGCGAGATTGAGTAAGAAATTGATTTACCTGGATTGAACGAAGAAGATGACGAGAAGAAGAAGGAAAGGGATTGAAGAAGCGGTGGAAAACTGTAGTGTAAGAGACACCGCCATTGTTGATGTTTGTGAAGCTTTTTTTTTATTGCTTCTCTAAAAATTTATGAAGCAACTTTGTGTATTTGTATCTCTCTGTTTCTCTCTCTTGATTTGTGGGATCTGTATGAGAGAGATAAATGTGAGTAGTTGTGAAACCAAAGAGAGGGAATTGAATGGGAAGCAAAAATGAGATGAAGAATCTCCTTTTATAGGCCCTCTTATAACCTTTTTCTTAATATTATTTTTCTTTTTATTAAAATATCCTTTTTTTCACAATATTTAAATATTCATTTTAGTCTGTCGTATATTTCATTCCATTTCCATTTGAGTATCTAAATTTTGAAAATTATTCAATTTTAGTTCATGTACTTTCAGTAAATAAATAATTCTTCAATTTTGTTCCTTGAGGTTGTTTTTTTCCTTTCTTTATTGAAATTTGTTTAATAATAATTAGGAAAAAAATATCTTTTTTCGATTTTTAGGTTTTGAATCTAGTTTCTATTTAGTATTTAAGTTTCAAAATGTTATACTTTTAATTCTTTAAGTTTTGAGTTGATTTCTATTTAGTTTCTAAATTTTAAAGCCTCAATTTTTTCACTAAATACTTTCATTACTTAATTTTAAATAATTATTAAGTAGAATTTGAAATTTAATTTTAATATTTGATAATAAAATAGTGAAACTTAATTAATTACAATTTTAGCATTTAGTTAAAAAAAAAAAGGCTAAAAGTATAAATCTTAAAAACTATGGACCAAATTGAAACAAAATTATAACCCCAAGTAAAATTGTAATATTTTGAAAGTTAGGGTCTAAGTTGAAATCAAACTCAACACTTGAGAAGTAAAAGTTAATGTTTTGAAATCTAGGGACCATATGAAAACTAAACCCAAAATATATGGACCAAAAATATATTTTATTCTGATAATAACAATTTGTATGCAAGAAAATTCAATATCTAGATATATTTCCAAATTTTATTAAGAAAATGTTAATAAATAAAAAAAAAGGTTTTGAAAAAAAAAACTAGTAATATGGAATAAATTTAAGATTTCTTAGAAATATAAAGTCTAAAATTAAACAAGTCTCACAATACATTTACTAAAATGATATTTTAATCAATCTTAAATTTAGTTCTTCAAAATTATTTACTTCAAAAAGAAAAAAGTTTATCGTGGATATTTTAAGTTTTAAAATTAACTTTTGGTTATTGGACACTTAGAGACCATTTGTATTAACTTAAAAAATACATTTTTTAAAAAAAAATCATTTTCATTTAAACACTTTAGATAAGAATATTTTAACATAAAGACACTAATGGCTTTCAAAATTCATTTTGAGTGGTTGTCAATCATTTGTATTTATTTCAGAATAATTTATTTTGTAAATTAAACACTTAAAGATATTCCAAACACACCCTTAGTTTGTTCCATTTGAATTTAGTTTTTTATTTAGTTTTTAAAATTTTATATATTAAAATAAAAAGTTGGTAATAAATTTAAATTTAGAATGAGTAAAAGTGTTTTGAGAATAAAAAATAACAAGTGTAATTTTTGAAAAGTCAGTGACAATATTGAAAGTAAGTTCAAATATTGGGGACTAAAAGTAAATTTTTACCTTTAACACGTAAATTATAGTTTCAATTTAGAGTTTTTCAGAAAAAAATAAAAGTTATAATTTAGTTTTTATGAGTTGGGACTTATTTTAATTTTATTTTTATGGTTTTAAATCGTTTCGTTTAGTCCTCATAATTTAGTTTAAGTCTCATGAATCATTTCTAAAATCATCTTTTATCGACGGTAAAAATCAAGATATATTCGCTCTATCGCTAATAGACAGTAAATTTTTTTATTATTTGTAAATAGTTTGATATTTTTTCTATTTATAATAATTTTTTCAAAAAGTATTCGATATTTTCATATTAGAAACGTGTCAATGTGGTAGTGGTAGAGACTATTTGTAATATTTGACTTATTCTAGACATCAAATTTTAACTTTTTAAAACTACATCAAAATTGAAGCTTTTTTAAATGCTAGAGATCAAATTCAAAGAAAGGTTATGTAATTTAACCTAAATATATTCTCTCCCATACTTTTATGTTTAATCTTTCAATTGAAAAAAAAATATATATACATATATATATATATATACACGTCATCTGAAATGCTATGTGATCAACATTAAGCATGTTCAAACTTTTTAAAGGAGCATATCAATTTATCGTTTGAATTAAAATCCCACACTATTAATCATATTAATTTAAACTTTCAATTTTTATGCATATATTAATTTATATCCTTTATTCTATTATAAAAATTAGCATAATTGTTTTAAATAATAAAATTATTAAAAATATTTTTAAATATAGCAAAATATCATTGTCTATTAGTGATAGACCGCAATAGATTTCTATCATTCACTAATAGAAGTCTATTGCGATCTATAGCGGTCTATTACTCATAAGTGACATTTTACTTTATTTATAAATAAGTTAACTCATTTTACTGTATTTGAAAACAACCCTAAATATTACGTGAAACTTATGATTTAATTAATTAAACCTTTAAACTTTTGTAAGTGAATCAATTTAAACTTTAATTAAAGATCTCTTTTGAATCATTGTATCAATTCTAATGGTCTATTTAGTTGATTTGATATTTGAAGAATCTATGTATGTGTAAGAATTGGTGTATTGACAATTTTTATTGATGGTCTTAATACAAGGTGTAAATTGATTCACTTATAACAAATTAAGAGTTTAACTGATACAATTCTATGTCTATTGCACACCATTTTTTCAAATGAAATCTAAAGAAAAAATGCAAATTGATCCACTTAAGAAAGTTTAAGATTTAAATTGAAAAAACCCTCAAAATTGGTATAATTTTATTTTTTCCTCAATTTTTATTGACGTGGTAGTTTTAAAAATGTATTATATATAATAGAAATTTTATAATTAATCCAAAAGTTTAGTTCCTAAACTTTCTTGTAATTTGTGTTTAAAAGTTTCATAAACTTAAAAAGCATTTATAGAGAATTATCAATTGTGTAAGTCTGTTCATAAATTTTAAAAATTAACAGACTAATAAGTAATATATTTATAAAATTGAAACATCGTGTTTCTAATGAGATCCTGAAGTTCTAATTTTAGG
>QLSR01000515.1:1089929-1122948 GCA_031780015.1 Citrullus colocynthis
AATTTAAAAATTTATTAGAAAAAGAACTAAAATTTAAAGACCAATTAAATAATTTTTTATACTGAATTTATTAGAATAAAAATTGAATGCCTGAAAATTTATGAAGTAAACTAGTAATTTAACCATTTTTTTCTCTAGCATAAATTTAATGTCTTTCGAGAAATTATTTTAAATGACAAAACTGTTAAGAATATGTATAAATAATAAGAAAATACCGTAGATAAACAGTGAAATTTTGCTATATTATAAATATTTTGATTTATTTTCTAATATTTAAAAACAACCCTTAAAAACATAAATAAATAAATAAGCATTTAGATATTTCCCAAACATGAATACATGTTTGCGTATTTCTTTGACTGAGTGTTTATTTTAGTTTGCTTGTAATAAATCTCAAAGTATTAAATTTTATTAAAATTTTCCATAGCATCATTAGAATGCATTAAATGCATATATAATTGAACTAATAGAATTTAAAAAATCGTTATAATTGAATGCACATATATTTTTTGCTACTTTAAATTCACATATTTCAACTAACAAATAAAGGTTCATCCTTATGGAGTTTAGAACTACTTTCTAATTTAAACCCATTTCAAAAAAGATATTGTTATTAGTAATTATATCATACCATTTTTCAATATTATTTGATTTGAAATAATATTTTTTTTTATTGCTCCATATTCAAGAGTAATTCCATCTTTTTTAAAAAAAAAAAAAATCTATTTCTTGCCACATATTTAAATTTTTTAATTAAATACATTAAAAGTTTTCAAATATAACAAAAGGAGTCATGATATGTACAAATATAACTCTGCCTATCTATGTCTATCATTGTTTATCATTAATAGATCATATTTTATTATATTTAAAAATATTTTTAAATAATTTTCTATTTAAAACAATTGTCATTTTTTTTATTCCTCCCAAGTGCTTCTTTAAAAAAGTTTTTAAATTAATCCAACATTTTGTAACTACTTATTATTTCTCACTCTTGACTATCTAAAATTATTCAATAATTTATAAACACGCTTTAAATTGTTAAATTTTTCAAAGGTGCTTATAGAAAAGTAAATTTTATTGGTCAATAGATATTTCTTCCAAAATTATAAAAATAAAAATTAAATAAAGATATTTAAATTAATAAATAAACTTTTTATGCTTTTTCTTAAAAAAAATTTAACTTGTTTATCAATCATATTATATTTACATTAGTGATATTTTGTTTTTTTTTTTCACCAATTTTTTATGATATAATAGAAATATATGTTTACTTCTCACATTAATGTTAAGTTTATAAAAATATATAAAAAATTATCGATAGGTAAGATTTAAAATTTTGATGTCGACGAAAATACCGACGTCTTAATTTTACTGAAATTTCGATGAAAATATTGATGAAATGCCGATTTCGATGGATATTTCTAAGAAAATTATAAAAATAAAAAATAAAATAAAAAAAACTTAAATTAGTATTTTATGATTTTTAGACAATCTAACAAACCTATTATTTATATCATATTTACATTATTTACATTTTATGACTTATTTTTTAAATTTCAAAAAAAATTTCTATAATATAATAAAAATATTAACTCACTCTTTATATCGATATAAAATCTATAAAAACATAAAAATATCGATGAAAATGTCGACATGAGTTGAACCCTATAAATGTGTCAACAAGTTTTATATTTTTTAAGTCTAAAATATATTAAATTATGTGAAAACTTTTGACCGCCATTAACTTGAGTTAATCGTAGTAATAAACTCCACGAATCCCCATGGAAACCGTCGCTAACTAACTTATTAACTATGGCTTTTTTTTACCTTGCTTACGTGTCACGTCTGTCGGTCAATCACGTGGCCTACCTCTTTCTTGTCTGACACCTCGGCCAACTTTAAAAGCGCTTGACCACCACATCTCCTCTGGGACCACAGCCTCTGCCACGTCAGAATATTAAATTCTCATTCCAAACTGTCAATAATCGACGCGCGCAATCTGGAAAGTTTGAGCCACTCGCTATATCTTTCTGCCACGTGTCCACGTGGCCGATGTTGAAAAGTAACAGATTTTCTGGTGAAATTCACCGAACTGTCCGTATCAAGATCTGGCGGTTCTTCACAAACAAGTGTCGGTTCAACCGGGTTTGTTCGGGTTCGCGGACTGTATCCGTACATCACATGCCCCGGAAAAATAAATAAATGAAGTATTACTTTTAGCAAACGGCGTCGTTTATCTTGCCGGTTTTCACTTGCCAGCGCGACCACGTTTTACTCGAATTTTAGTTTCTAAAAAAGAATCAATAATAAGTTTAAGGTCAAAATTCAAGTTTTAATGTCCTATTATAACTTTTAAATTTATCACTTCAAAAATTATTTTTTTTTATTGAAATGGACTAAATAATAATACTAGCATTCAAGCAAGGAATATAATAGGTGATATGTTATTAAAATTTATAGTAAAATGCAAATAAATAACAATTCTTTTAATGAAAAAATAAACAATAAATAAATAATAACAACTAAATATGAGAATTATTGAAAATAAAGGGACTATAATTAGACATTTGAATCCACACCATTAAAATTGAACAAATAGAGAGACTAAAATACAAGGACTAAAATAACATTTTAGAATAGGGACTCATTTTAGAATGATTATGTTTTTCCTTTTTTTTATATGTTGCCATTGTAAAGTAGAATTTAGTTCGTATGATTTTAAATTTTTAATGTAAAATTTAATTATTTAATTCAATGTTTGAAAATGTTTATCTAAAAAATAAATTAATATTGACAAAAATATTGAATGTGTAGAAATGTCAAGAGACATTAATCTATATTTTATCTATCCCAAAATCTCCCAAGTCATGTTCATTGCTAAATAAAGTAAAGATATTATGGACTTTTTATTATTAACTAATTTTGGCACTATTTTCTTTTAGATAATCAATAAATAAAAGTTGTAATGTCATTAAATAAGTACAATGGGATATATAAAGCATGATAATGCAGGGCCAAAAGTAAATTCACGCACACTTTTTTTTTATATAGTTTGTCATGTTATTTAAAAATGGTTACTTCCACCAAAAGTAATGTTCTATTCTTTGAAGTTTCACTACTTTAATATAACAAATAGAGTTGCAAATGAATAACAGACTCCTAACAAATTCTTTAAGGGATAAGGGTTGATATTTGCACATATCTTGATCTGACATTATATATTTCTCGATTTCTATATATTAAAGGTGTTCATTTTCCCTACGGGAACCCATCTCGAATGGGATAAAATTTTCCTCATTAGGTGGAGAATGGGGAGAGAGTGTGGAAGAAAATTGAGCGTGAGGTAAATGGGGACAAGGATGGACAATGCATCCTCACCCCGTAAACCTCTTTTATTTATTTATTATAATAATTTACTGATATGTTGTTACTATTATATGAATATTTATATCTAAATTTTAAGTTTTTTTTTTTTGTTTAATGGTTAAGGTATTGCATAATGTTTGAATTTAACCTTTAAATTTAGAATATATATATGAATAATTTGATTGGTAATTATTTCTTTTTACTAGAAAATTTGAATAATTCCCTTTAAATTCAAATTGTCTAGGTAGAACTAATCATATTAAATAAATTAGTAAGAAATTTAACTATTCAATTAAAATGTCTATAATAATGATTTTAGTTAATTGATTTGTTTAAAAAAAAAAATTGGAGACAAATTTCTCATAGGGAACTCAATCCTTGCAAATCCTCTATGTGAAATTTCCGCCCCAATCTCCATGGAACTCCATGAAGATGGGGGAAAGAAATGGGAGCGGGGACGGAGAAGTAATCCCTGCCCTATCTTGTGGACATCTTCCCTATCTTACCTTGTGGACATCTCTACTATATATATCCCAAACAATAGAGAATCAATTTTTTATAAGATGATATTCATTAAAAGAAAAGGAAAATGGGATGATAATTATATGGAAGCTAGGGGTTGATACATAGTTGGAAATGAATAGAGGTGTGGTAGCCTTGTCTATCATATTCAAAGATTTATGTATGATTGGATCAACAATGTATATAGAGCCAAACTCAAAATGTGATGTTTCCAATCTCTCAAAGATAATGCATGGGTCAACTTCATTTTGTCTTTTCAAAATAATAGAGAGAAGGATATTGAATTTCACTCATTTTTTATAATATTAAAATAATTATCTTAATAGTCATCGAACTAATAATAAAGTCTTGTTTTTTTCTTTTTCGTATTATTTTTTAAATAGATAATAGAGAAGAAATTAATATATATATAATCTACTCTAGGCTAGAGCTTCTCAAGTTCTCAATCCAAAATGTTTGTCTTGTCCTATCAAACACATTTTAATACTTTTAAATACTAAAGGAAAGTAAATAATCGTTATTTTTGAGTGCTAAGTAAATAAAATTTTGTATGCAATTGATGGGCCAATAAGATGGAAACCATTTATTATAAGTTACTTAAAAAGAATTATTAACTCATAATAAATTTGAGTTTCTCATTGTTCTAGGTCTAATTCCCATTTAATTCCTAAATTTCAAAAGGTTACACTTTTAGTTTTTAAATTTTAAATTCCATTTCAATTTGTTCGCTAGAGTTCGATATTTGCATTTTTCACTTTAATTTTTCACTAAATACTCATTTGCAGTATTTAGTGTTAATGTCTATTAATTAATTTAAAAAAATAAGAAATTATAATTAAATAAGTTTTACTATTTTTTCATTATTATTAAAATTAATTTTAATTTCACTTCATAATTTCTAGTGAAAAACCGAGGTTAAAAGTGTAAATCTTGAAACTTAGGGAACAAATCAAAATAGAAATTGAATCTCAAAAGTAAAATAGTATATTTTGAAATCTATGGACTACGTTAAAATCAAACTCAAAACTTAAAAAATTAAGAATATAACATTTTGAAACCAATGATTAAAAGAAAACTAAACCCAAAATAAAAAGACCTACCAACATATTTTTCTCAAAAAATAAATTGAAATCCTAACTTTTCATTAAATATTTATATTTTGATCATATTATTTCATTTTCCCAAACTCAAATGTGACAAAGGAATGATAAGATTGGAAAAAAGAAGAATATATTTAGGTTACAATTAAAAAGACAACCAATATCAAAGGCATTAGTTGTGCTTTGTAAAAGGCCAAATCACTCTCAGAAAGCATGCAAATATTAATACTTTAATGTTATCATATTAAAAAAAAAATCCTTTTTTTATTTGACTTTGACAAGTTAAATTCAAAGAAAAGTCTAATATTCATACTAAACAAACATACACCTAAAATCCCATTAACAATTGACCAATGGGAGAATTGGCTCAAACTTCCACCATCAACAAAATTCTTGTACTACCTAATAATTACATATAATCTCCAATTCAAGGACAAATGTAAATTCTAATTAATTTAATTTATAGCTCATAAATAGTCAAAATAACATTATCTATTTATAGAGAGAAATATACTCCATTGACAAAGACAAATAATTGGGACAAAAAAAAAAAAATCCAAAAGTTCAAACTCTATTTAATTTCTCCAACTTTGAAGGCTTTATTAAATAGAAAGAATAATGTGATAATGAAAATTTATCCATTTAAAATTATAGGACGGAAATGATATTGATAGAGTAATTAAACAATTTGTTGAGGGTCATTTAAAGTTATTTAATGAGTAGCTAAGACTTTTGGAAGTGTTTGAACATGAAAATGGCCAAAATGAAAGGGACAAAGTTCATTGAATTAAAGGTCCAATAACTATATATAAAAGAGTTGTATCTTAGTCAATGTATATATCACCCCCATAATCAAGGCCATAATTGGCTCCCCTACTTGTAACACTACTTTTATACCTTTACATTCCCAATCCTATTTTATGTGAAAAAAAATGTTGATTGAACATTATTATATATAGCATTTAATTAAGTTAATTATATATAATAAGGTTTGGTCTAATTTGTTAAAGAGATATATTGTTTGAATTTGAAATTCTTGAATGTCTTGCTTTTATGTTTGGGCTTTTGTAAACTTAATTTTCATGTGCATAAATTCATAGTTTTAGAGTATATATATTTCTTTTAATTATTTTTTCTAAAAATATTATGCAATATGTTTTCAATGTAAATGTTTTTATTCTGCCAAAATAAACATAGCTCAACAGTAATTTAATATACACTCTTTCATTGGAGGTTACGTGTTCAAATTTTTCCCACACGCATTCTATTGTACTTAAAAATGCTTATTTCCCTTTTTATGAAGTTAGTCCTAAACTATAATGCATTTAAGCTTATTTTTTAAATTTATATGGTTGTTTCTTCATAATTAAAGAAACACTTGAATTCTTAGTAAAAAAATTTTTTTTGTATAAAATTATTTTTTCTCGAGTTTTGGTTTTGGAAAATACTAATAGAAAGTGAATTAATAACAAACCATAGAAACTTATGAATAGAAATAGTAATGTTTATAAATTCAATTTTCAAAAACTAAAAATTAAATAATTATCTAAAAAACCTAGGTTTTTTAGTTCAATTAAATTGTATTTTTATAAATATTTTAGTTCAATTAGCTATCATATATATATATATTTAAAAAACTAAAGAGAAAACAACCTCTTATTTTCATTCCAAAAGAATCACTATCATGCATTCATGTGTATGATAACAAACCATATAACTATAAAAATGATGGATGATGTTTGATTAAATTATAAAATATCAAATTAAAACTTAGTCGAAATTAAATATAAGGAAGAAAATTACTCATTTAAACTAATGTATATATAATAGTACTAAAAATAGGTTAAGAGTTGCTTCAGGCAAGACCCAAAATCAATAGGTGGGGCCAAGTCCAAAGAAAATTGGGAGGAGACATGAGGAAACATGTGTCTCAAATGGGAAAAGTCAGATCAGTCTCAAGTTTCGAGCTGACCAACTAAGCCAATAGATATATACCAACCGGAAAATAACCGAGTCTTGCTCGATTTGATGCCCTGTAGCCTCCAGCTCTGCAACTACCCTAACGGAGTCATACGTAAGCACAAATATGTGTTAGAGGAAGAGCATCACAAATAACCTCGTTAGATGACCCCAAATGGTAGAGTTAGTAATTTCCAAAGAAGAGCCATGACCTTACTTTTTGTGTTTAGTTAAACTATACTCTCCTAATACTAACCAAGGAATTAGAGTGTGGTAGGCTCGACACAACACCAGTGCGAGAAAGTCTTTTACAGGTCAGCTCGTAGGGCAAGATTAGGCCAGATAAGCGAGTTAGCAGATAAGCCCGGCGAGGGTCTGTTGTGATGACGAACGCATGTACGAGTTTCTTGTGCCAACAAAATAATATAAAAATAATAATAATAATACCATGTATTATAAAAATTTAATGTTAATATTTATGTTGTAAGAATCTTGATACGTGAAAGGATGCAACAAAGCACTAATTAAGAGCATGTGATAAAGGAATCTGCTTCCCTTATCTCACTGTTACAAATAATTTCCACATGGACCGACTGCCATGCAAATCCAAAACTTTATATTATAATAAATATTTTATTTAACCATATATTATACTTGTATAATTAATTTTATTTTCAATGCCTATCTATAGTTACTTATTCTAAAAAAGTAACCTAGTTATATACTTAATTAATGATGAATTATGATTGATCATATTTATCTAATTAGGGTCTTTAATTAAAAGACAAGATTACACATATTCTATACCTGGATTATTAAATAAATTAAAGCTAAGAAATGTTAAATCCAAGGTGGAAATATATAATAATGGCGCATTTAATTCCAAAATTTATTATTTTGATTAATGTAAATTGTTTAAGAACCGTACTCAAAGGAAAGAGAATTTGTTTTAAGAAGAGATTTTCTTTTAATCACTATGAGATCAACAAAAATTTTAGAATAAACATTAATCGATATTTAAGTAATTTTTAAATAATAAATTGATTTTTTTTCATGAATATTCTTTTTCAGAGTAATGCTTCTTGTAAAACAAATGGTTGTCCCAATCTAAAACCCCAAATACAACCCACAAAGCTAACAGGTCAACCTTATACACTTCTCAATTAAAATAATGGAAAAATTAAACAGAAATAGAAAAAATGAAAAAAAGTAGGAAAAAAATATACACAAACTAGAAAAATGGTGAATTACAAATTAGTCCGTGAGATTTGTGCCAAATAAATCTTTAAACTTTAAAATAGTTTAAAATTTATGTATGACATATTTAAAAATTTTCAAAATTAGTTAACTTATCATATCTACATATGAACTTCATGTCTAAAATGAAACCCTAAACTTTCTATTTCGTATCAAATAAGAAAATTAGGAAATCAAATATACACAAAATTGATTCTATTTAAGAACTATTAGACACTTCTAAAATTTAGGTACCTATTATATATAAAATTCGAAATTTAAAAATATATTAGATACTTTTAAAAAATTATAAATCAAATAAATACAAATATCTTCTAAACTAAATTTGTAATTAAAAAATAAAGAAAAAAATAACATTAAAAGTAAAAATGCATGTATAATAGAAAAAAAAATAGGAAAAGAAACTAATTTAAAAGGTTCCAAATAGAATTATCTATTTTATTAATTACCACTCAACTTAAAATGTCAAATCATAAACCATGAGAATTAAATTTAACCTGAATTATCTCCTTTATTATGTCCTTCAACATTAAAATTTAAAAATATTATTTCAATGGTTGATACTCTGAACCAAATAGTTTAGACTTTACTAGGAAGGAAAAAAAAAAAAAAAGACTTATTAAATTTGAAGACTTCATTTAAAAAATCAAATTAAAAATTTAAGTTAAAATATCATTTTTCAAATTAAAATTTGTTCATTTTCAGTCCATTTAGTTTAAGATGTCCAATTTTAATTTAGTTCATACTATTTGTTGATTTTTTCTTTTTATTTATTTATTAGAATTTTTACTATAAATTTTGAAAATATATTTAAACATGTTATTTCTTTATATGAAATTTATTATTATTATTATTATTTAGTCATTTTCAATATTAATTAAATTGAAAAGATTTATTAAAAATAGAAATTAAAATTAGAAATTTGAAAGTACACAAATTAAAATAGAAAAAAACTTAAAGGTTAAAAATCACTTTTAGTTCCTAAACTTTTATAAAAGTAATAATTTAGTCCACGAACTTTGGTTTGTAACGAGTTAGTATCTATATTTTCAGTTTTATAACAATTTAGTCTCTAAATTTTAGTATACAACAATTTAGTTCTTATACTTTAAAATTTGTAGCAATTTAGTCATTGCAGTAGAAATTAGTCTTAAGATTTAATGAGATTTTCTTGCATAAATAAATCGATAAATAAATTAAAGATTCAATATTTTTATATAATACAAAGTCTAACTCATAAATTAATAAAAAATGACATCTAATTGTGATGAATTTTTGAACGTTAGAGATTAAATTTTTCCAATGTCTAAGTTTATAGACCAAATTGTTATTTTCATAAAAGTTTAGAGACCAAAAATATTTTTTTTAAGCAAACTTAAAATACAGGAACAATGATATTTTTGGCCATTTTTACAACTTAAGAGTAAAATAACTAATTGAGAAAATTAAATTAAAAAAACAGTCAACTGATTGGCTGCGGGCCGGGCTGCGAAATTTGTGGAATAATTAATTAATATTTTTAATCTGAATTTATAAAAATGTACGTAATTAGTACGTGCAATTTATTGCTCAAAACGTCTCTTCCATTGAACAATTTACGAGAAAAAAAAATGGGAAAAAGGAAGAATATGCTTACAATTTTCAAATATTAATTTGATAATTAGGCTTAAATCTTAGCAATAGTAGTTGACTTATCATTTCAAAATCAGTCAAACATGGTAAAGATAATATAATAATAATAATAATAATAATAATAATAATTCTATAAAAAACGTATGATAATAGTTGAATGAGAAATTTTAGGCCATCAAAGTTTGCCACCTTATAACAATGAAAGTTTATTTTATTTGTTTAGGGTCAATTAAGAATATTGTGTCTCTTAGCTTAGATTTGAAAACAAATAAATGACAAACTAGAAAGTGTTGTGTGTTTTCTTTCTAGCAATCTAATCACAACCATTGAATTAACTAATTGAATGGTGTAAGTTTGGACCATGATCGATAAATTTGGATAGTAGTCTGATTGAGCCTAAAATTATCAATTGGATCTGATTGAATAATTAAAGTCGTTTGAGTCCAAATTCTAACTCAATGCAAGCGTATGGTGGAAATTTGGGCAAAAAAATTAGGCCCAAGTCTAACTTCAACCCAAGCTCATGTAAATTCGTTTAGAAACTCTATAAACATGATACCTTATCCTTCATTTTGGGGAGATTGGAAGAACTGAAGATCGAATCTTTGAAGCTCTAAAGCTCAAAAAACAAAAGCTACATATCTCTAAAGTTCTTAAAACGAAGCTTTGAAGCTCTAAATGCCAAAATTCTAAAGCTCTGTAAATTCAAAGATTGAAGCACTGAAGATCTTGAAGAGTATAACTCTCTTGAAACTTCGAGGATATAAAGACTAAGGATATGAAGCTTTGAAGAATGTAGCTCTTTTGAAGACTTAGACTAAATACCTAGAAGAGAAAAACTTCTCTTAGGTTCTTGAATTCTTGATATCTTCAAAGTTGAAGCTCAAAGAAAACTTTAAAGAAATTTTTTTCCTTCATTGTTAGAGAGAAAATATCAAAGAATCATTTACTAGAGATTGTACTTAGTATAATGCAATCAATACAATACAAAGTTCATAATTCTACAAAGTAAGTTTCATTAGAAAGCTCATCATACAATAATAATTAATTTATTTAAATATGGTTCAAGCTACCGAAATCAATATAATGAAACTACCTTTTATTCGTTAGGGCCAATTGAAAATAATTGTCTCTAAAAATTTGGAGGCAAATAAAATGACAAACTAAATAACATCACGTGTCTCTATGTTGTCATCTGATCAAAATGGCAATCTTGTCGAATTCAATGATTATTAAGTCTGATCATGATAAACTTTTGTAGTATATAAAATTACAAACTAACAGTTAGTCATATTATAAATTGACATTTGTCACTCAACCTACAATCTACGTGATCGACCAAATGATTTTTTTAATAATTCAAAAATAGAATAGATCTCATACAAAATTAAATCTGTTAAAAAATGTTTGATGATTTTAGTTTTTTTTAAAAAAAACATTATAAAAATGGTTTTCAAACTAGGATTGAATATTACATAAATACCTTGTAATACCTTCAATCTTCAACGTTGGAATCACAAGCTATGGACCTATTGATTTTTTTTTTTTTCTTTGTGTGACTTAGTAGATCTATTGAATTGTCAAAGTGAGTTTAACCTAACGGTGATTGACATGAACTTCCATCTTTCATTCCCTCATCTTCACAATTGTTGTACTAAAAAAAGACCTATTGAATTTAATTATTCAACTCGATTGTCAAGCATCAAATTGCTGTTCATCACGCAATTGATTTCCTACCATTCTCTCTATTCAAATTCCACAAGATGCTTGTCATTTTTCCTTGGATGTGCGTTGATTTTTTTTTCTAGCTTATTCTTTTACAAGTTAATGATTTTCGATTTGAAACACTTTTTCTTCAATGATAAACTGTAGTAGACTTCCATCGCTCTTTCTATCACCGAGAGATAGAAATTTATCATGGTCTATCACCCAATGGTAGAAGACTATCTCGGTTTATCGCTGAATTTTTTCTATATTTATACATAGTTTGGCTTATTTTGCTATATTTGAAAACAACCCTATATTTTAAATAAATAAAAAATACATTTTTAGCCCTTAAATTTTGGGTCTAGTTTCTATTTAATCCCTAAATTTCAAAATGTTACACTTTTAGTCTTTATGTTCTGATTTTGATTACAATTTAGTTCTTCAGTTTTAAAAGGTTACACTTTTAGTCCTTATTTTTTAAGTTTTATGTTAATTTGGTCATTTTGCTTCATGATTTATATTTTAAACCTCGATTTTTCTCCAAATACTCACTTGGTTTTGATTTTTTGAAAATTAAGCCTATAAACATCACTAAAGATTGAAAGTGAGTATGTAGTAAAAAATCCAAGTTAAAGAGTATAAATTTTGAAACGTAGGACCAAATTGAGACATAAAATTCAAACATACAAAGGGTAAAATTACAACAATATGAAACCTAGGGACTAAATTGAAATGAAACTCAACTTTTTTTTTTTTTTTTTTGGTGAAACAAAGAACAAAAAGAAGAGAATCAAACTCAAAATTTATATGAACTAAAAAATGTAATACTTTTAAAATCTAGAGACGAAACTAAAATCAAAACTTAAAAGACCAAAAAGATATATATATATATATATATATTCTATTTTAAAAGTATACCTTAATGTTAGCCATATGCTCCAAATTTCCCATAATATAAAGAGAAGAGTGAAGCAAAGTCCAAAATGAACATGAATTAAGCCCAAAGACTGAAATAGAATGGGCTAATTCCTCTTAACCACATTCCAATGGAATATGAGATCTTTTGGGGATAACAATGCAACCAATTTTTTTTTTTTTTTTTTTATATTTACATTATTAATTTAATTCTATTTATTTAATCTTGGAACGTTGTGAATTAGAGTATAACTCGAATAGATAAGACATGTTTTCTATCTTCACATTTGTTGAACACAAAAATGAAAATTGATGTGTTAGAAAGTTTTGATTATATTTCTACAATATCGTTAATGAAACATTGACATGTGATGTGTTAATTATGTAGACTTTGACTTAATTGATGTAATGAGACATAGCAGAGTAAATCATGGGACAATGTAACATTTTAACTTTGTAATGTTTGATAATTTGTTGGGGGAAAGGAAAAAGTTACAATTGGAGGATGTTTTTATTGGATCTTTGGATACAAACACAATCCATTTTCTTGATTCAACATTTTAAAGTTGGACCAAAAGAGAATATTTTGGCCCAAACTCCACTATCCCCAATATGTGTCTAACAGTTGGTCCATTTTCTTTAGGTTAAGTTACATAATAATAATAATAATAATAATAATAATAATAATATAGAGCTTTGCCTCCTACTTTAAAAATGTTTCGATCCTTGCAAATGTTGTAATATTAGTCTTTAACATTTTATTAATTATTTCGAAATTACTTGTGGAGTGGAATTCATTTGAATTTTGAATGAAAATTGGAATTTGAAACGAGCGTGGTATTGACTTGAAATGGTGTAGCAATGGTCGAGTTCCAATTTTTGCTCCAAGTCGCTATTGCCCTTTTTTTTAACATTTTGGAAAACTTGTACTCCAATTTTAAATCTTTTATAAAAAGCTAAGAATAATATTACGACTTTTAATAGAAAATCGATATTTTATTTTCTAAAGAAAAAAATATATTTTTGTGCCTAGGTTTTTTATTTAGTTTCCATTTGGTCCCTAGGTTTCAAAATGTTACACATTTAGTCTTTAAGTTTTGAATTTGGTTTCAATTTAGTCCCTAGGTTCCAAAATGTTACAATTTTGAGTTTTATTTCAGTTTGGTCCCTAGGTTTCAATATTTACATTTTTAACCTTGATTTTTCACTAAATATTCACTTTTTGTTTTTAGCGTTAGTGTCTATTAATTAATTTAAAGGGCTATTTTTAAATATAATAAAACGAGTCAAGTTATTTATAAATATAACATCTATCAGTGTTTATTACTGATAGACAGTGACATTTTGCTATATTTAAAACTATTTCCAGCAATTTTGCCATTTAAAATAATTACCATAGTTTAAAAGAATTATAATTAATTAAGTTTTACTATTTTTCATCAACATTAAAATTTTAAAGTTTAAATTCAGTACATAATTATTTTAAATTAACTAATAGACATTAACACTAACAACTTAAAATGAGTATTTAATGAAAAATCGAGGTTAAAAGTGTAAATCTTGAAATGTAAGAACCAAATTGAAACAAAACTCAAATTTCAAGAGTAAAATTGTACATTTTGAAACCTAGGAACTAAATTAAAGTCATACTCAAAACTTAAGAACTAAATATATAACATTTTTAAATTTAGAGACCAGAAATCTAGACTCCATTTGTTGAATAAAGAAAATTTGGACCAATCACAAATTGTCATGTCATTTCCCAAGGTGAACTTACAAATGATTAAATTTGAGATTAATTGAAAGTTAACAGGTGTGCCAATTTGAAATTAAAGACATAAGTTGACAAATCTCGATGATGCCACGTGTTTTCATTGTGACCGTTAGATTGAATAAAATAATTTGGTTCAATTTGGTATTAATATTTGGGCTAAAGTTCAATTGAGTTAAAAAATATGCTTATTTGGCCCACATGCCAACTAAAACCCAAATCCAATGAGTTGAATCCAAGGTTCAGGTCCATGAATCAACTAAGCCCAACCCACGAAACCCACCTTAGAACTCTATAAATAGAGGAGTTCTTCATTTGAAGAGTTCAGAAATTCTACACTTCAAAGAGTCTAAAGAGAATTCTTCATATCCCTACAATCAGAAGACTTCCTAACTCCTAAAATTGAACACTCCAAAAACAACACGCCCTCCCTTCCTCAAATCAAGTGTGCGCATTCAACTGACAGAGAATCAAATGATCAAGTATTAGAGATCGAATCATGTCTGCATAAATCAACATAAACACAAGTTCAACTCCACGAAATACGTTTCTCCGAAAACCTTGTACGAACAAATTGTTGAATAAGTAATTTTGAACTATTCACAAATTGCCACGTCATTTCTCAAATTAATGGTGAAATTACAAATGATTGAATTTGGGACTAATTGAAAGTTGACATGTGTCCCAAATTGAAATTGAAAACATAAGTTGGCAAATCCCGATGATACCACGTGTTTCCATCGTGACCGTTGGATCAATTACTAGAGAATTTGTTTGCAAGAGGAAAATTCCAGTGATGCCACGTGTTGTCAACTTATATCTTCAATCTCAATCTGAGCATGTCAACTTACAATTAGTTCCAATTTCAATCATTTATAATTTCGCCAATAATTTGACAAATGACTTGGATTGGGTTTAAAGCTTCTCATTTAATAGCAGTAACAAACAAAAGATATTTTTCCCCTTCTCTAAACCTGGGCCTTTAATACTACTATTCATTAAATTCTAGTGCATTTTTATAATATATTAATCAGATAAATTTTGACTTAATTGATGTGATGTGACTATAGGAAACAGCATACCTACCAAAGCCAAAACATAGGGACAAACTGTATGTTTTGAGCATTGAAATGTTTGACAAGTTATGAAGAAACTTGGGAACAAACAGATTTTTTGAAAATGCCTCCAAAAACATGAGCAACATAATATATAGCAGAGAAAAAAAGAACTACTTGGATTATTCATCATCAAAAACTTTGTAAAACCCAACTATAATGAACCAAAAAAAAAAAACTTACTCTACCACAACTACAAGGCTTTGTAAACTCAAAGACTTCTATAAATGGAGAGAAAGATCAAGTTTTTGTTCTTTTTCCTTATCATGATTTATCCTACTAAGATCCTTCTTTATGCTTCTCTCCCAATTCAACAAATTTTCCTCCTCTTCCCCACATTGATGATATCTATTGCTTGAACAAACCCCACCACAATAAACCATGTTGTCATAGAACAATTGTTGGTTATTGGGAAAACAATGAAGATTAGCCCCATGAGTAGCAATGTAAACAGGATGTGGCAATAGCCCTGGATGATGTTGCTGCTGACTGGCTGCAAAAACCAATGATGGCGGGGCCGGGAACGGCATCGTCGACGATGAATAGTCGGATATTCGCTTCGCCTTTCTCGCAGCTGTCCTCTCTTTCTTGTGAGCATTTTGATGGCCTCCTAACGCTTGAGAGCTTTGAAACTTTCTTGAACAGAACAAACAGGGGAAAACTCTTGATGGGGTTTCTTCCATTTCAACAATATTGTTGTTGGTTTCAGCTACTTGTGAAACCTTCTCTTCATATTCCATATTGGCTGAAAGAAAAAAGGAAAGTAATTTTAGAAACCGAACTTATTAAAATTTGTGTTTGATTTTGTAGTTAAGAAGGAAAAAAAAAAAAAAAAAACTTGAAAAAAAGAAAAGAAAAGAAGAGAAAAAAAAAAAAAAAAAACTTGAAAAAAAGAAAAGAAAAGAAGAGAAAAAAAAAAAAAAAAAACTTGAAAAAAAGAAAAGAAAAGAAGAGAAAAAAAAAAAAAAAAAACTTGAAAAAAAGAAAAGAAAAGAAGAGAAAAAAAAAAAAAAAAAACTTGAAAAAAAGAAAAGAAAAGAAGAGAAAAAAAAAAAAAAAAAACTTGAAAAAAAGAAAAGAAAAGAAGAGAAAAAAAAAAAAAAAAAACTTGAAAAAAAGAAAAGAAAAGAAGAGAAAAAAAAAAAAAAAAAACTTGAAAAAAAGAAAAGAAAAGAAGAGAAAAAAAAAAAAAAAAAACTTGAAAAAAAGAAAAGAAAAGAAGAGAAAAAAAAAAAAAAAAAACTTGAAAAAAAGAAAAGAAAAGAAGAGAAAAAAAAAAAAAAAAAACTTGAAAAAAAGAAAAGAAAAGAAGAGAAAAAAAAAAAAAAAAAACTTGAAAAAAAGAAAAGAAAAGAAGAGAAAAAAAAAAAAAAAAAACTTGAAAAAAAGAAAAGAAAAGAAGAGAAAAAAAAAAAAAAAAAACTTGAAAAAAAGAAAAGAAAAGAAGAGAAAAAAAAAAAAAAAAAAAGAAGAAGAAGAAGAAGAAGAAAAGAGGATGGGATTTTGAAGATAAAGTTATGTAATATATATTTATATATAAATCTATCAGTTAGATTTGGCAAAAGAGAGTAAGAAGTCAGATTTGTTTGTTTTTAGTCAGTGACTCAAAACACTCAACTTGAGTCTGCAAACAAAGTGTAAGTTGTTTTGTGTTCATACTATTAAGCCAATCGTTTTGGCTCGAACGATTGGTTCTCTTGATCGTACTGATTTAGAAGTCTTAGGTTCGAATCTTTCATTTTTCTTTATTATTATTATTTTTTTAACCTATTTTGGGTTCAAGTATTGGGACAAGCGCAGGTGTCCTAGTGCAAAGCTCTGATTCCCAGTTATCAAGAAAATTAAATCATGAGCATGCAAATAGTTGATTTTTGACGTAAAGTGTTTTTTGTGAGCATTTTGTTTTTAGTCAGTAGAACAAAACACTCAACTTGGGTCCGCAACTTAGTGTAAGTTGTTTTGTGTTCATAGTATTAAGCCAACTTCTTTGGCTCACCGAGGAATGGTTGGCTCTCTTTCGTCGTACCGACTTAAAAGTCTCAAGTTCGAACCTTCCGAAAATTTTTGACCTATCTCGGGTTTAGGTTTTGAGGCAGCCGCTGGTGCCCTGGTGCAAAGCTCTGATTCCAAGTTATTAATAGAAAAACAAATGTGAACATGCAAATGGGTGATTTTGATGGGAAGTGTTGTCTTTTTTTTTTTTTTTTTTCTTCTATAAATGGTTATGGGAGTAAAAAAGGGCAGTGGGTGTAAGTAAATGGTGTGTTCCCCACCGCCAATCTGATGCAACTTTGTCACTTTTCTCCCATTCCTTGCATGCTCATATTGCAGATATCAACCTCCCATATCATCCCTCCAATAAGCCATTACTCTTTTTTATTTTTCTCCTTCTTTCTCCTATCTTCTTCTTACACGTGTCTTTCTCTTTCTTCACTTCAATATTATAAAACTCAACAACTAAACCAAGATTTCAACACTAAACATTCAAAATAGACACAAGATTTGTGTCTTGTACTTTTTGAACTTCTTCTTGTTTGTTTCTTTTAGTGGCCTATCCTTGGTAAGTCGTAATTGAAATCCTTCATGATGAAGTTGTTTGTTGATGTGTATTGATCATTACTTATGTCATAAATAATTAATTTTTCAGATCTTTGAATAATAAGTTTTTACAACTTAATATCTATGAGATCATTAAACCTTTCCAATGTAATGTGTATAAAATTAAAAGATTAGAATCCTGTTAAATACATTTAATTTTGCGTTTATTTAGACATACTCGACAAAAATTTAAAATTTAAAGCCTTAGGTGCTTCGAAAGTTACAACTTGACACAAAATTTTAGAAAATTCTAAAATCTATTACACAAGGTTTAAAGGTAAGAAGCTTGCAATTTCACCTATGATATTTTGAATTATAACAAATCACATTTATGGACAACTGTAATATTAGATTAAATTATGCAACTAAAATGATTTGCCCATCATACTTATATTAATCCTCACCAATCACCAATATAAATAAACTTCAATCAAAGCACGTGAATCAGATAGGGAGCACTTCCAACAAAACCAAGAGCACTCTATTTATTTTAATATTACTGTACTCCATGCATTATTTTAGAAAGGTCTGAGAGAAAATGCCAAAATTAATATATGACAACCAATATGACAAGGGTCTGAAGAATTTTTCGTTTCTTTCTCAACGTATACCTATATCTCTTGCAACTTAAATTCCATCAGCAAATGCCTCTATCAAAGCCACAAATTTATCCTTTGCCTTTGCCTAGATAAAAGTGTACCATATCGAGTTCATCACATGTGAATGAGGAGCCCATCGAGTGTTTACAGCATAGAGTTTCGACACATAAACATTGTACTCGACGACCATAACACGCCAACCAGTAAGGAATCATGAACCAGCTACATCACAAAGATGAAACATTAACTTAATTCTTCTAGTCTTCAGGTTTTCTCAACACAACGTAACTCGGTCCTCCATTCGTCTTTTGAATCCTTGAAATTCTCCTAAGTATTTCTGCAAAAGCATTCTTGTCCTGCATAATGGGATGATAGAAGGCGTCAGAGAACTGCCATGGTCTATCTACTTTCTGAATATTATCCTTTCATGTTTTAAGCTAGCCACATTTCACTTGCAAAAAACTGCCCGCTTCTCAACGAAAAAGTGAAACTTGTTTCAATAATATGGTGACACATCGAAAGTAACAGTATAAAAACATGCCATGAAGACATAACAACAATACCTCTGGGGTTCGTAGTCTTGCTTTGAATTTTGCAACAAGATCCTGTGTAGTTACAGGTGTCCTTTGCCGCAAAACAGCCCGAATTTCTTCCTCAGTAACGGGTCCAGAATGCGATGCTGGTTCAGTTTTGACTGATGCTGGTGCACCTTTCGAGGCCGTAGTTTTAGAAGTAGATACACCTTCATCTGTAGACTTCGATTCCTGAATATCCCAAGAAATATTAGTTTACAGCACAGAATGGCTTAGCCGCATATCCTTCTAATACAAATAAAAGTACTTTTTCGGAGCTTAAACCACGAGCTGGCAGTACATACCGTCTCTGTTTTCATTTTCTTTGGAGGTGCACTGGATGGTTTCACATCCTCGCCATTTTTCCTTTTCCCTTTTGCTGTCTTTGCAGTAGAAGGGGTTCCCTTGGCAGATCCAGAAGGTGTTAGTTTTGAGGGACTGCTGGCTGCAGCTTCTTCTTTAACTGTATCCTTCTGCTTCGAAGGTAAAGATGGAGTGCCACCAGTATCCTCCTCAACCTGAATACATAAAAAGTTCAAATCACTTAATAGGATAAAAATGCAGGCGGTATTCACAATAAGCAGAGGGTTATATTATATATAATACTGATACAATCAGATCAGTTAGGATTCCAAGAAAATACAGGCATCATGGACACTGCTAACCGATCTTCTTTGTTACTAATAGAGCCCATCTTCTTTCTTTTTTGGCACACCCAGACTATTTTCATGGAACAAATTGACTCTACTACATTTCGTTGACAAAGTAACTCGTAAGATACTAAACCTAAATATTTTCCACTATGGCTTCAATTCATTTTCTCTAATCTTATATCATTACATGGCTCTTGTTTTTTGAAAAGAGAACAAAAATGTAATCACACAGATCAGCTCTGTAAATCTATAGAAAAAAAATGAACAGAATCCTATCAAGATGTGAAAAAATTTATTTTTGGTTCAATCATAGCACCGTCGGTCACTGCCCTTCAGCTATCAACAACGTGGCATTGAACCGAATATTGCATGGGCCTTATTAATCACTACGCCAACCCAAGGTGGTGGTCCGCTAATGAACCTATCATTCGCTTTTTCATTTGCTCAAAGATTCTGTCATTTACTATGTAGAAAAAGGCATTTGCAAACAGCATAAGACATTCAAATAATGCTTTTTCAGACTGCATAAAAATAACTTGACAAATGATCGAATGCACTTCATACAGATTCCATTCAAAACACTGCTTGTAGATCACTATAATTTAAAATTTTGAATCATGCTGTTAGTCAAGGGAAATGACAAGTCTCTTACATCGTCATCATCGTCATCATCCTCTCCATCTGAATCATTAAGCCCACCAGTTCGCCTAAGCAATTTTTTCAACTCTTTCCCAGATTTGCTCAGCCCCCCCTCCCCTTCATTATCTTCATCCTCATCGTCTTCATCCTGCAAAATGCAACAATAATTTACTGAACTAGTAAGCTTAGCCATACAAACAAGCCATTTGTATCTGATATTTGATATCTTTGACTTGAAAGGTTACACTATGTATTTAAAGAGAAACAAAAAAAAAAAAAAAAAAAAAAAAAAAAAAAAAGCTTCAGACAATCCAAGATGTCAACCAGAAGTCAAGGTGATTTTAAAGGTCAATGGAAATCAATATATTGTTTTCATTAATTCACACCCCGTACATATTTGCATGTGACTGGTGGTCGTAGACTCATAGGGACTACTTTCAGAAAAAAATTGTGGTCATTCATAATCTCCTCTCCACCTTTCCTATTTTTCATCACCCATCCTGCATTAGCTTGTCTTTTCTTTTCATTTTTCATTTTTTTAACAGAATTTTCTAATATTTCATTTCTTACCACCTTTGACAACACCTTTGGAGAAAAACATACACGGTCACTTCAACTGTTAAATATATAGGTTTCCAGTAAATGGATGAAGTGATATGTATCAGTAGAAGTTTTTTTCTTTTGCCATAATGGCTAGACAACCTGCTTGATTTCTGGAGGTGCAGGAACTTCAGGGGCTAAATCCTCCCTTTCTTCACGGTCAGGAGCAGTAGTTTCATCATCATCAGTAAAAATCTCTTCGTGCTCCCAATCATCTCCTATAAAGTTGGACATACAGGTCAACATAAAGGAACAATGCCTCAATGCTCGTCATAAGAATTAATAGCCAAATTTCACATGCATGGATACAAGAAAGAGTTTCCTTGTCAAACACATTATTATAAAAACATGGTGAAATTTTGAAACTTCCTAGAGAACAAAAGCATTGGCTTTTTTTTTTCTTTCTTTCTTTTTTGATATCTGTGAGTGTCTAGGCCGGCTTACATACACCGCGACTAATCTCACGGAAAAACCTGTCTGCCTACTATTTTTTGGTGTCAAGAAAACTTGTAGGATATTAAAACCTAAGTAAGTGGCCATCATAGTTAGAACTCATTCTCTCTTTAGCCCTTTTTCAAAGCCAAGCCCTTTATTTACCACTAAGCCAACACATGATGGTTAGCTCATGCTAATCTAATGCTATCCCCAAATATAAACCACTCATTTGATCCATTTGGTTCCCATATGATGGTGATGGCCTAGCCCGTAAACAATCAACAAATGGCAAGTGATGTACTATAGAGATGACAATGTCGTGGTAAAGCACTTGACCTAAAAGAATGTTTCTTTTTCTTTGAAGGGAAAAGATAACCTTTCTCAATATCATCATCATCCAAGTCATGGTCACCACCCCTAGCACCTTCCTCATCATCATCATCGCCGCCACCCTTTTTATTGAGTCCCAATCTGTTCTTCCTTTGTGCCTCTTCTTCTTCATCTTCTTCTCCCCTATCTGAGGCATTGCCTTCATTCTCATCACCAGCAGCTTTTCTTCGTCCCCTACCACTAGTACCAACACTTTCTTTGTCATCAAACTTCTCAACTTCACCAAATGCAGCAGGACCATTACTTGCAGCTTTCATCATCCATCTTTCATATCCATCTGCTGTCTTCTTTCGATTCTTCATTTTCTCTTCTGCCTCCTCCAACGTAAGTTGCTTATACTGTGCCACTTTATTGAAGTTGTACCTGAAAATTGAGGTCAGTCATTCTGCTACCACCATGAATGACTAAAAACTTTTCATCTGGACAATATAGAAGATTTCAATAATTGGAACCATGTAATAACAATGTATGAAGAAGATTATGCCAAACTAATAAAAGATATAACTTAATTCATGGAAAACTAACTCAAAGATAAACCATACCAAGAACCTGCAGGAATGGCAGTAAATTCCTTCCCTTGTAATACAAGCAAGTAGTATGTTGCTGATTGTGAGCCCTCAAGATGACCTTGGAATTGAAATTGGCCCGTTTCATCTTCCAAGAGCCAGGGTCTATTCTTGTACTTTTCCTACGTTAGCAGAATCATAATTAATCAGGGCCAAGCAGAACAAGAGTGCAAATAATCATTTTTAAACAAAATAAAGAAAAAAAAGGTAAGCAATAAGCCACAAAACAACTTACTTGAAGAGAGAAACAAGAAAAAATAAATGCAACAAGATATTAACATGCATCTCCAAGGTCAAAGCTGCGTTATGGTTGAACACAAAGTGATAATTAAACATTGAACACAAAACATATAATTACATAGTCCAACATATACATAAGTCGTCATAAGAAAATAGAAAAGTTCCAACTAATACAAAGAGTATAAGTTTGTGTACTCTTCTGTGCCAGAAAGCCCAAGAAGTGACAAGACTCCAAGTTCATAAGGGACCGGACCATTTATCTACATTAAAGAATGTGTGTTCCGTTTTCATTTTGCTGAAGGATAGCATCAATTACTTATGCCCTTGTTACTCTAAACAGTTATAACTTCTAGAAAGAAAAATAGATATCAAGTCACCAATGGCTAGGCTTCCAAAACAATAAACTATCCAAGACAAACATAAGAAAGGAAGCAAAAATTGAAGTCAACTAAGTACCCGAAGGGCATCCGTCAGTTGGCGTCCTTGTAGACCGTCCTTGTAAAGAGACCATTTATTCTCAGCATTTCTCTTCTTCGAAAAGTTCGGCAGCCCACTCATAAACCTACCGATGAAGTAGTTCTTGTCGCTACTTCCACTTGCTCGAACATTGTATTCCTAAAATATAGTTCATCATGCACTCTCAGAAAGAGAAAGCAGACAGTACTCAATCCACGCTATTATGAAAATTCTTAAATCTGTCATAAATAAGAAGCCCTAATCACATGAGTACAAATTTAACACATTCAAATCATCATCATGCTTTTTGAGATAGACGAGGTAAAGAACGAACTCTTATTAAGCGAGTTACAGTAGCACCACAGTCATAACATTTCCCCTTGTTCTCAGCCATAGTTTTTCCACAGGTCAAGCACAATGTCATGTGCTTGCAATTGCTCCCATACAACTCCGTCGAGGATCCGCATCCACTGCACGATGGCTTCAGCAGCAAATCGAACGACATCTCCCACCCCTTAATTCAGCCACAAAAATCTACAACACCCAAAAAAACAAAAGCACAAATCACCACAGAATCCCATCTTTTTATGTCTCTTGAGTGTTTCGGCAGCTTTCTATTCTCACCAGACAACTGACCCTCCTACGTTTGGTTGCTAAGGCAATCTGTAAGCGACAACGACCCTCCGCAAATTTTGTTGATAAACTCTAATAATTGATATCATCGGATTGGAGACTGTGTGTTAAAGGCAGACACGAATTCGTACGCAAAACACGTACTGTCGCCGAAAATTGATGCTGGTGCAGCGTTCGCAAGCGCCGGTTAAAACGCCGAAGAAGAAGACGTTCGCTGTCGAACCTAGTGTCGTCGTCAAAGATCCGGCTGTGGGTGAAGTCGTCAAGAACGATAGAGGTCGATCGATGGGCCGAGGCGGAGCAGGCGTGGGAGTGAGAGACGCGAGGGAGAGAGAGAGAAACCGAAAAGATATAGAGAGTTTACCTCTACTGCTCGCGACGGCCGGCGTGGAGGAGGGCGGAGAACGACGGCGGCGGGGGAGCGATAGGGCGGAGAAGATCGTGGCAGCGTGGCGGTGAGAAAAGCTGAGATGAAGGTGAGAGAGAGTACGAGGGTGGTGGTTGGAGCCGGAGAAGAGGGGAAGAGGAAGAAGATGAGAATGACCTGTAGGGCTTTCTTATTTTATTTTATTTTTTTATTTTTCTTTTCTTTGTTTTTCTTATTTATGACCTCATAAATAAATCTCTATTTTTTCCTGAGCAATACTCACAGACGTCTATCGTGCTCTCCTTCTTTTATATGCGCACAACCAAATAATTTATTTTTTAAAAAAATTAAATTTCTACGTGGCAATTTTTGATTGGACACAAACTGGACCTAAATTTTTTTCCTTCTTTTCTTTACTCCTCGACATGCAACTAAATTTTCTTTTTGGCAATGCAGATTTTATTTTATTTTAAATTTTGAAAACAATATTATTTGAAATGTATTTAAATTTTAAATTTTAAAATGTAAAATTATATTAAATGAATATAAAAGTATTTAGAAATACAATATGTTTTTGTTTTCATTAAATTTCTTGTTTTCAAAGGATTCTTTCCAAATATAGCAAAAGAAAAAATATTTACAAATATAGCAAAATTTCACTGTCTACCTAAGATAAACTGCGATAGATCATGATAGACTACTATTTGTGTCACTCGCATATAAACGGTACATTTTGCTATTAGTTGTAAATATTTCAACAGGTTTGTCATTTAAGATAATTTTCGTTTTTAGATTGCCTATCAAGCAAGCCCTAATCTTCTCAAAATTAACCAAGATTAAAGGAAAAATATATGAATCTGAGACTTAATTGAAAATCTCTAACCCAAAAATTCAAAAGTCTAAATATCTTAAATTAATCAAAGTTGTCAAAGCAATTAGCTACTAAGAAGCAAATCCCCTGTAGTTCTAATTTATCCAAATCAGATTTTTTAAATAACCCAAATAAGGATTAATTAGGCAAATATTACAATAAAAAAAATGGACAGAATGAGGTGTTTTGAAATTAATTAAAGAAATGACAAACCGAACATAGCTTAATGTATACAAGTGTGTTAGTAACCACAGAGTCTGTGGGTTGGCTCCACTTTCAACTGTACTAAAAAAAACTAATTAAGAAAATTAAATATTTTGTAGAATGCATGTGAAAAGACAAAGGATTTGGAGTTAATTGTTGGCACACATAAAGAAGATACTGAAACAAACTATGATAATAGTGATTTGAAACAACCACCACAACTTTGTGTAGTTCATGATGTGCTTCCTCTTCCAATGAATTAGTTATGGATGCCAATCAATGAAATACCCAATTCAAGTTTAGATGAAGAAGTTACTAGTGGCAGTTCTTTGCTTAAAGGGATGATCTTTAAATCAAGAATGGATTTACAAAATGTTGTAAAAATAATTTCATTCTACGTCATCAACATTTCAAAACAGTGATCAGAGTCAAATACGAAAGTTTGGGTTATGAGGTATAAAAGATATAACAATGGTCGTATGTGGCAACTTCATGCATGTTGTCTTAAAAGATGCAACAAATTTGAAATTACACATAATATAATGGCCCTCATTTTTGTGGTTCTCGTTGGCTTCTTTCCGGATTCATTGTCTTAGCTTCCTCTTATGTTAGGAAGACTTCTATATGTTGATTGTTTGCCTCTTTTAAAAAGAGTTACTACTCATGTGAGGAGTTGGTCTATTTAGAGTATTGTTTTATGCTAGTCGTCTTCCACTTATTCATTATGTTTTGCAAAGCTTTCAAGTCTATTAGGCCAATGTTTTATTTTACCTACAAAAGTTGTTCAAGACTTTGATAATTTGCTTCACTCCTATCTTTGGAACGAGAAGTTGGATAGTGTTGGCGGGGCTAAGGTTGCCTGGTCGGACATGTGCCTTCCGTGTTGTAAGGGTGGTCTTGATATCCGTTATATTCCATCTTCGAATGTTGTTGCTATCATCAAGTTATTGTGGCTTATTCTAATTCGCTCCGGGTCCTTTCGTGCTTATGAGCTATCCTTCACATTTGAGACAGCTTGAGGTCTTTGGTTTGATATTCTATATGTGATAGTCGATGTTGCTCTGTTTGGTTTGACTCTTAGCTTGAGAGGAGCCCTATCCTCTTACAGTTTAATACTGAGGTTATTATGGATGCTAATAGTTTCCTTCATGCTAAGGTGGGTGAGTTTCTGTAGTCTGATGGGACTTGGAGCTAACCTTCTAATTTTAGAGAGCTAGTTGAGCTTTCTTCGTAGGTTTAGTTGATTGTGGCTTATGTGAGTCAAGAGGATAGTGTTACTTAGCTCCCTTATCGATCTAGTGTGTTTTTGTTGCTAGTGCTTGGGAGTCCTTACGGCCTAAGCAGTTGGTGGTTCCTTAGGCTAAGTTCTGTTGGTTTGGAGGTAATATTCCTAGACATTGATTTTATTTCTTGGCTTGTTGTTCGGAATCGATTACAGACACTCGATCGTATTGCTAGATGGTCTTCTGGTATTATGAGAAATTGTATGTTGTGTACTGGTGGAGTTAAGTTGAGGAATCATTTATTTTTTAAATGTCCGTTTAGTAACGCTATTTAGTCCATTTGTTATCTTTATTTATTGTTCTAATTGGCTTAGGGCTTCTTTTATGGGGACCCAAACGACCTCTTCTCCTGAGGATCTTCTCTTGAGTGTTTTGTGTTTTGTGCTTTGTGCGTTTTTTATTCTATTGTTTCTTTATTGTTTTGGTGCTTTGGGTGTGCCTTGACTTCAGATTGTGAGGTTCTTCTATCTTTTTACTAATATACTATATTTGCACGGAAAAAAACATTGAAAATTGTTTCCTTTCTGTCGTACCCAAAATTGGAATTCCGCATCTAATTGAGAATTTCATATAGACACTTTCTAATGGATAGCTAAAATATTTTTCAATTTTACAAATATAGCAACTCCTTCTAAGTGTTGTAAATATGACTAAATATTTACCAAAATGAGCATAACTCAACTGACATAGTACTTAAACTATCAACCTCGAAATTAGAGGTTTGATTTCCTAACTCCACATATTGTAAAAATATATATATATATATATATATATATATATATATATATATATATATATATATATATAGTTATCTTCCAAAAACTTAAAACTCATAAAAGTTTGAACTTGCAAGGAGTATTTGGGATCTAACTTAGAGTAGGTTGAGTGGGCTATAACAATCCACTCAACATTTGGGATGTGTGTTAAAATAATGGGGAATAAGGGTTATTTTAACCTCGATTTTGCTATAGTAAAACTATTTGCACCTTGGTAGTTAAAATAATCAACTCTTTCTCTCTCCAATATTTCCAATAGTGCCGACTACCTCCAACAAACTCTGGCAGCAAACTCTAGCAGAGACACCTCTAACACCCAATTTCGTCGACAACTACCTTGAACAATCAACTTTTGACGACCATCTATGCAACCAACTCCTGCGATCACTCCGACAACCAACACTAGTGAAGACCACATCTAATGCTTAATTTTGATGGTGACTAGCTCTGATGACTATCCCCAGCGGACAATTTTGACAATCACTTCTAGCAACCACCTATCCGACCAACTCCAGTGGCCAACTCCAACGAAAACCATCTCGAACCCCCAACTCTGGTAACAACCACCTTCGATGACAAGCTCCGACAACTCCATTCAACGGCCAACTTCGACGATCACCTTTGACGACTAGTTCATAGTTTTTAATAGTCTTCTTTTATAGTAAATTGATAATAATGAACACACAATGAGTCTAGCAAATCAAACAAACTGGTGTATGCACTTTTGAGACCAACTTGTGTAACATTTTGAACCATAGAGACGAAATGAAAACTAGACTCAAAATCTATGAACCAAGCGTGAGTTTCCCCTTTCTTTTTCATACATTTTTTTTTTTCAGTTTAGTTCTTAAAAAATAAAATTAATGAAATTCTCAAATTTATAAAAGGTTACTGCTAAAATTGGGCATTTAAACTGGTGTATGAACTAGGAAATAACATATAAAAATGTCAAAAAATTATTATTATTTTTCAAACTTTCATCTCTAGTTCTATGGAAGAAAAAGATAAATTGTGATACAAACAAAAACTTTAATAAAAAAGCAACCCAATTAAACAATTATGCAACTAGGGCTAAAATTCTATAAATATACAAGTTTTTTTTTTTTTTCCCAATTTTAATAATTGTATAAGTTTGAGTATCCTAAATGTTTTATCTCTTGATTACAAATAAATATTTTAATCAGTTGAGTTATGAACAAATTAAGAAATAAGTTCAGTTAATTTATGCGGTTGCCAAAATATGACATTTAAAATACCATTACTTGTATATATATATAAAAAAAAACAGTAGAAAAAACATAGACCTAGCCTAAAATAAAATGTGCCCTAATCAGAGACTATTATAATTCACAGCAAAATAGTTTACACACATCATAAACTATTATAACCTATGTTATTTTAGTATGCACCTCAAACACAAACCATTATAACTCATACTAAAATAGTTTGCACCCAAACACATTCTATTATAATGAGCATACTATAATATCAAATTCAGCACCCTAACACAACTCCTTAAAATAGTTAACTCAATGTGATACCAACAAATCCCAAAATGAAAAAGGTGAAAATACCAGGAAGCACTGCACGGAAGGGGCCCAATGAAGGTTCAAGTAAAAACCAATAAATTTTGGTCATCGACTTATGTTAACATAATGATAAATTACCACTTTGACCATAAGTACACTTCTTCTTCGTTTTGTTGGCTTTTTTCCTTTTTTTTTTTAAAAAAAAAATCTAATATACAGTTTTTTCCTTGCTCGCTCCTCGTACAAAGATCTCTTTCCCCAATTTTTTCATCTTTGTGTTTTACTCGTTCGTCTTCCTCCCACATCCCTTTCACTTGTGCAATTTTTTTTTTCTCTTTATTTTTCGTTCTGCAGTTTTTTTCCTCTTGATTCTTCGATAGTTCTTTTCCCTAAGAAGAAAATTTGTAGTTGTGCCTGATGAGGAATAAGAGTAGAAGCAAGACATGCGAGGAATAATCCAAACAAAGGAACAAAATCAAAGAAAAGAATTGAAATTGTGTATGATGAGAAACAAGAGAAAGGCACGAGAAGTGAAAGGAAGAATCTTAACAAAGAAAAAAATTGCAGTCATGTCTAATGAGTAACAAGAGGAAGGAGCAAGAAGCAAGAGTCAAACTTGCACGTTATGAGATTAAATAAGTACTTTCACATGTAACTAACATCAACAAAAAGTCATTTTCATTCGTTTTTTAACCTCGGATCAAATTGTCTAACATGATTAAATTACTAAAAGTTGTTTTGTATGATAGAATTAAAATGTGCCACAACATTCCATTTTTATATTGCCAAGGTTGCAATCTTTTTTTCCTTCTCTTTTCTGAAAGCATCACTTAATAATAGTGGTGACAATTTTCTTTTTTTGAGTTATAACAGTAGTGACAAATTAAAGTATGAATGCAATTGCATTTATTTAAATTGACCTAAACTTAGGACACTGTACCACTTGTATCTCTTCAAAAATATACTCTGAAATCAAGTCATATTTACTGTTCCGTAATTAAAATCAAAATTGCTACACTTGTGATGGATTTTTTTTTTTTTTTTTTAATTGTTCATCATTCACATAATATTGTTAACTAACATTCTAAGAACGTATTTAAATGAGCCAACTTCTCATATTACCATTGATTGATTACGTTTAGTGAAAAGTAAACATGATCTTAGAAATAGTGTAGGCAAACGAAGACAGGGAGGTAAGCCCCCATCTTCTGCATATCTTGCTCATTCGTCCTGGCATGGACTACCGAGCCAACACTCAGAAGTAGTAATGCTTCGAAAAACACGTAATTCATTTTGTAAAAGACGTTAACCAAATAGCTATAGATGCAACGAGTAAAATAGCCTAATTGACTGCAGAGAGAACAAAAGAGACCTAATCGTCATAATGTGCAAAATCCACCCCATAACGACAAAGGTAACTAAGGGAGTAAAGGTCATTTTGCATATTGTACAGCCTTAGACGTACCAACCTTACACAATTCGATCGATTTTCAATGTGAAAAAGAAAATCAGTGTATAGCCTAATAAACACAAATGTTATCCTGTATTAATCAATACCTTGTTCTGGAAACATTAAAAATATACATATCAAAACAAATCACCTAACAAACCTGCACATATTTACTTCACAATCACAACAGAGAGCTCAATAAAAATATACATTTGGAAATCAGAAAGGGATGAATGAAACTACACGTGAATTGCTTAGAAAGAATACCGATAAGCAACAAATAATAATGTGTAAAGCGTAATTCTCAGGCTAGATATAGATTATCAACATTATAAACATTTACCTCATGACATATTCACTGCTCAGGACATTTGCCCATGTATCACAGCAGGGACATGCCATATCTGTTAACAGAAAGTCGCATTGAGGACATCTCCCACAGTATAGAATCAAGAACAACCAAAGCATCTACGTATAGAGAAAACGGTTGAGTCCTCTGACTCAGACTCTGGTTCGGTCTTTCTTGGACGATAATGCTTGAAGAAGGCTTTTACAGCTCCTTCTACTCCATCCTCGTTCTCCATGGCCTTGGCGAGCTCGAGAGCCGACTGCTTTACCTGGGATGAAACATAAGTTTATAATATCCCATTCTTTCTGTATTTGCATATCAATAACAGGTCGAATTACTTTTTCCCTTCCAATGGATGTGTTTCTCCACTCATACCAAACAACATAGTAATAATATCTTTTTTCTTTTCGCTGGATTCCCTTAAATCTATGATTATCTGGCAAGGGCAATTGTATGTCCTTCAAATGCAACAAGTAAGGAATTATCAATCTCGCAGTTTACTTCTTTCCTAGTCGGATGTACTTCCTAGACCTCCCGGCTCCCATTATGATCACAAAAAGAAAATCATCATAACCTCTACAGTAGTAAGTGTCATGAGGTAAATGTTTACGAGAGCAGACACAAAATTTTGGGTTGGAGGGGAGGAGGTTTCAATTTTGCTTGAACCAAATTACTTAATGAAATGGTGCGTATTTTGGTCTCTCTTTTTTTTTTTTTTTCCAATAATTTTGATAAGCATAATATGTTCAAGATTTGTTCAACTTCCAGAAAGATTACCTTTGGATCTAGCATGAAGTTTATGGCATCCACTAACTTGTTAAATGAAAACTCTTCAACGGGGATGGGTGCAGGACCAACTCCTCTAGCATGTACCCGCTCACCCCAAAATGGTTGATCTCCAAAGAAAGGAATGATCGTTGTTGGGCACTAGAATGAACCGAGACAGAGAGACAGAGATATGAAAGTTAGCAATAACCGGTCATGAAATACTAAAAAGACAAGTTTACAATGTGAAGCCATTACAGCAGCTTTCAGTCCAGCAGCCGTTGTTCCGGCACCTCCATGATGCACCTGTAATAAGACAATGTAGGGGGAAGCCCTTTCAGATGCAGGAAACAGGTAAAAGAACCAGCCAAAACACAGTCAATGCCAATAGCCATAGCATAGGATATCCCGCCTTTAGTCAGAGGAAGTTGGTTAATTTACTTAAATAACCACTCAAGAGGGAAAATAGTGAAAAACTGCGGAAGTATCTGTGCTCCTTTTGATACTTGAGAATCAAGTTCAAAATTCACTTTTACTTACTATTTAAGTAGAACTGTAGAAGATATTTCAAGCCATGGTTTATTAGTATCCACCTTAAATGATCTTTTGGAATTATTTGGCTCTCGTAAATCTCTATAGCTTGGGAATGGTTATCCCGACCTTTGTAACATTTCATCTTATTTTGTTTCCTATCAGAAAGGGGAAAAAATCCATTTTAGATTACGTGTTTGTGATGCCCTATCACCGTGTCCTATTAATATTTTCTCCATTAATTAATACAACAAAATTCCATTTTTTTTTTCACAACGTTTTTAGTTAAATTATACATTTTCAGACCTTTAAAAAGGCCACACATATATCAAATTACTATCTCACCCCTCTAGAAATCTAATCAGATTTTGCTATATTTGTAATCTTCCATCTCCAAAATTGTGGGCTAAGTTCACTGTTGTAAGTGATTTTTCTGTTGGATGACAAGAAAGAACACAAGCACAAAAAAGTGCTCAAGCATAACATATCAAGACCTACGCCTTTTGTTCTATCAGAAAACTACTTTGGTCCTTGTACTTGAGTTATTCTATTTAATCCTACTCTGATTTGATTCGATAGTATCTTTTATTTATTTTTTTATTTTTTATATCCATGAGTATCTTTTATTTATTTATTTATTTTTATATCCATGAATGTCCGAGCTAGCTTACACGCACCTCAACAAATCTCACAGGATAACTAGCCTAACCTTACAATACTCAGGTGTCAAGGAAACTCGTAAGATATTAAATCTTAGATAGGTGGCCACCATGGATTGAACCCATGACCTCTTAGCCATTTATTGAGACTATGTCTCCTTTTTTACCACTAGGCCAAACCATGATGGTTTCCTACTTTGATAGTATTCAAACTTACTTTTCAATAAATCTTGAACAGATTTCCACTGTCTTACTATAAATTTTTTAAGACATTTCCACTGCTTTACTATTAGTTTTGGTTTAGTTTGGGGTTAAAATTTAGCTTACTTAGCAAAAGAGTTAACTTTTCTCTCCTTCAGCTCTCCCTCCCCAACCACCCCGTCAGAATAAAGAATTTCAGATGGAAATGTCGTCCACACATGGGGTTATGACTTTAGTTACAAAACTTCTATAGTGCTCTCCAAGATATTCAATAAATAAAGGGGAAAAAAGAAAAAAAAAAAAAAA
>QLSR01000515.1:1133733-1166402 GCA_031780015.1 Citrullus colocynthis
TTTTTTTTTTTTTTTTTTTTTTTTTTTTTTTTCATTTCATTTCATTGAATAAATGAAATAGGTTAAACCCAACACCCATAGGTGATTATTACAAGAAATCTCTCCAATTGGAAAGAAAAAAGGATAAACTATAGTGAGTAAAAAAAGACTCAGATTTACACCAATTAAAAGCATTAGTAAGAACCGAGTCGATAAATCTATCAAAAGTAGAGAAAAAATGCTTGAATAGCCAACCATTACGTTCGCCCCAAAGAGTCCAAAAGAAAGCACGCACAATAGCCAACCACAAAATCAGCCTGTCTTAAATCACCAATTGACCTAAAAGCTTAAGCTAGTGGGTAAAGGCAAATTTAATTATATCATCTGACACTCCCCCTCACTTGTGGGCCCAACAAGTGGAAATGAATATTAATTGGGGAGGAAACAGCGTTGCAGGGCTCTGATACTATCTTAAATCACTAATTGACCCAAAAGCTTAAGCTTATGGGTAAAGGCAAATTTAATTATATCATCTGACAGCCTGGTACCACCAAAAGGGTGCCCCAAAAACAAAGATGTCAAGAGATCAAAAATAAGATGTCCAGAGATCAAAAATAGAATTGGGGTAGATGAAAGACCAGCCAAAATCCTTGAGGTTTAGAAAATAGTTTTCAATCATCCCCCACTTGACTTGAGGGTTAGTTAACTTAACAGAGATATGGCATGATAGTTAAGTGGATATGGCATGATAGTTAAGTGTTGACTAGGCTTTGTCGACTTGTATCATTTGAGGTGGCAAAATTTAATAATTTTATATTAAATTTTATAATGTGCCTTTTTTATTCTATTTTCTCTCCCATCACTACTCTCCTCCCATTTTTTGTTCCCTTTCTCTAGTATCTTGTCTCCCCACCCCCTCGTTTGTTCCCCTTCTCAGCCACCCCGCCATCCCCCCTCTCCCTTCAGTTTCTTGTTTTCTTCCCACTTATGTTTTGTCTCCCCCACCCTCACCCTCCTACTTGTGTAGCCAAAAGAAAAATTAATATCCAAAATCTGAACCTCCCTAATGCCATTGATGCACAATCTTTTTCTCTCATGTCATTGAAACACAACAAACCATCTACTTCTATCATGTTCTGCCAAAGTCAAAACCATGCTTATTCATCTCTCTGTGCACATTTCAAATAACCAATCGAAGGTGCATTTGATGAGTTCATGAACCAGTCAATGTAACCAACTTTGATTGATGGCACATTTAGACTTTAAAACTCAGAGACTCTTATTTTAAACAAAAGGCAGGGAAACAAGCCAAATTGTGACAAGAATGGGTTTTCCAGACTTCCAATGACGAAACATTTAAGTCTTGAATTTTCTCCAACAATGATTAGGGTCAAGGGTTTGCAAGGAGAATAATGGCTCTCGCGCCACAAGCATTCAGCAGCTACCACGACAAAGCACATGGATGGCTGATTCCGTATTCTTCAAGTCTTGGATCGGGTTTTCTCCCAAAGTCATGGTATTGAGAGGTAGATTTGGGCATTCATTAAGAGCCCTGGTAGGACAAAATAGAGAGAAATTTGGTTTTTCTGTTAAGAGTCATAGTAATGGAGAAAGTAGAGATTCTTGGAGAGCCATGGACGATGTTAAAGGAGAGAGAAGAAAGCCCCAACGGTAATAGATTCAAAGGAAAACAAAAGAGTGACGGGGAGAAAAGAAATTTAAATACAAAATTTTTAAAATTTACATCATCATTTAAAAATGTACACATCAACCAAGACCAAGTCAGCACTTGCAACCATGTCACATTTTCATTAGGTCAAACAATGATGAAACTAGTTCAGTGACCATTTAGAGCTAGTTCCTCAACCATAGGGATTAAACTGTCAATTTGATACTTCAAGGTCAAATAAAAATAAATTCCGAACTCCAAGAACCAAAAATATAATTTGTCCAAAAATTTATTCTAACAATTCTTCATTAATTGACATAATAGTGTGCTTTTCATAGGAGTGCAAGCTAAAACCGTCCAAACCGCCCGAAACCATCAGGGATTTGGTTACAATTGAGTCCAAGCAGTCGGCTGTAATTCTATGGCCGGAGAAACTGCAGCAAATCGGTCATTGTAGGTATCTAATAAGAATGATTTGCATGCACATCATTGTCTTCCTCGTTTCACCTTCACATACATTGCATCTAATCGAGCAACTCCATCTCATAGTCTTCTTAGTTTTGGAGTTCGTAAGTTTGTCTGAGAAAGAGAGAGATAGAGACTATAAGATGAGAGAGAGAGAGAGAGAGAGAGGAGTCTAAGTGAGAGGGTCAGAGAGAAAGACACAAAAAGTCTAATAGACAGAGAGTCTAAGAGTGGTTTTCTTTTTCTTCTTTCTTTTCTTTTTTTTTTTTAAATATACTTTTCACTTTCCAGGCTGAAAGGGAATGGAAAGGTTTGAAATTAAATCTTATTTTTAAATTTTAGCTTTGACAATTTAACTTACACAGCGAAAGAGATAGTGCATGACAAACAAGAATACTTAATTGAGTCTTTAACAATGCACAACCATCAAAGAGTCAACCTTCCACATGTACGTTTAACTGGGCCTTTCTATTAGAGTGAGAATGAGGGGGATACTGAGAACATAGTCTCTACCCAGAGATCTTTCCTTTGAGAGAAAGGCTGCCTTTTTTCGTTGATCAATGAACACTAATTCATTGGTGGTTCTGCGTTGGTTTCTATTTTTCCTTCACCAAAATTTTGATTCGGCTCCAATTTTGCATAGCATCCTCCCTTCTTTATTTTCAACAACAAGAACGGCCTTGTTCGGTTGCGAAGGGCTAAATGAGCTAAGTAGTCGATTTTCACCCACTTTCTTCATGCCTCTCGCTATTTTCACTATCTTCGTGCGAGAATGTTCGTATTTGGTCCCTTGAATCTTCAAGTTCTTTATGATGTAGCCTAAATAGACTTAAGGAGTAATCCTCCAAGAATCAAGATTTCAGATCTTTTATTAGAATGATAAAATGTGTTTCATACAGGGGAAGGTTCCCAAACAAGTGAGAGTAAAAGGGGAATTAACCTAGAATAGTGCCTAATTACCTAATCAACTCATATTCTTCTTACATCATTTTGCCCCTCCAAGAAGAAAACTCGTCCTCGAATTTTAAAAAGAAAAATATTATGAAGCAATCAAGGAATGAAATAAACTTGTTCAATGGAGTATGACCAAACCCAACCTCCTACATTTTGAACAAATATATTATGATCAACGGGATAAATTCAAGACAAACCAATGTTGTCACCAAAAGATGAACTTCGACATCAGCCATAAACCCAAAAAAGATGCTTCCTTCAAGCTATTCAAAACCATATTCAAACGACCAATTACTAAAAAACCACCTTCCAAAGAGAATCATTTAAGAATCACGTCTTCTTTATCATTTGGTTCAAGTTCTTAGACGGTTTGGTGATCCATTTCCACCGCATTCAGTGTGTCGTTGTTCTTGTTCGATTCTTGCTCGGTGTTCGATACTTCTTTTCCATCTTCTTCGTTGGATTTTTCTTCTTCACTTGAGTAGACCGCGAAGGCTTAGAGAGAGAACACCAAGAGGAAGCATTTAGACGAGCTGCTTCAAAACGACTATTCCACGAAGTTTCCTTGTCATGGAAAACCCTTTGATTTCTTTCAAACCAAAGGTCTGTTAATAAGGCTTTCACTACATTTGTCCACATCAAATTTGAGCTCTTTTTGAACTTAGGTCCCATGAGCAGTTGTAGAACATTGTCCCTAAAGTTCTTTCCAAAAGCCCATCGTAAATTGAAGCACTTAAACAAAGAAAACCAACAATTTTCTGCATACCGACAAGTGCAAAATAGATGCTGCAGCTCTTTCTCATTTGACTTGCAAAGGGGGCATATGGACGGAGATAAAACATGTGAAGCAGCTTCTTTTGAAGAACGGAGGAGCAATTTAACTGACCAAACAGCATGATCCATATTGTGATATTCACTCTTTTGGGGCTCTTTGTCTTCCAAAGAGCTTTCTGTAGGCTAACTTCCAAGGGGGCAGCCGGCTGGAGGTGGGAAACTAATGATTTGACTGAGAAGTTTCCATCAGCTTCAAGAGCCCACACTCTTCTATCTGGGGCATTTCCCACAGGGGTGGCAGAAATTTTACTCAACATTCTTTGGAATTCCTCAATGTCCTCTCTTTTAACAGTCTTCTAAAAGCAATTGACCAAGAGGAAGTACTTTGATCCCAGTGTTCCTGTGTTGAACCATTGGGATTAAGAGCTATTCTAAATAAGCTTGGGAAGCTGGAGTTTAGAGGCATTTTATCCAACCAAGGATAACCAGAATCCTATGCGACTGCCGCTTCCCAGCTTAAAAAGTGCAAGTGCTTCAACTTTTTGCCATGATCTTGAAATACTAACCCAGGGGCTTCTAAAGCTTAGGCATAGATTGAAGCAGAGGAGAGAGGAAGTGGAGGCGATAAAGTATTAGATAAACAACTTCTGTCCATATGTTAACGGTAGTGAAATTTTTTAACTTTTTTCCAAAGGTTAAGGGTATTAATGCAACTTTTCAAATGAGACACTAACTGTTTTCGTCCATATACTAACAGTAATGTATTTTTGAGTTTGTTAAAAGTTTAAGGGTATTAATGGTAAGGGTATTAATGGAACTTTTAAAAGTACATGGGGATTTTTTAAAAATAAAGTACTAACCATTTCCGTCAAAAACTAACTATAAGGGCATTTTTTTTCTTTTTCTTAAGTTTAAGGGTATAAATGAAGCTTCCAAAAGTTCAGGAGTATTTTCTAAACGAAGTAGAAAGTTCGAGGGTATTTTTTATAATTTAGCCTAAATTTTTTAGGTGTGGCCCTTGGAATCTCTAGACAAAAGAAGAATATACAAAGCATAGGAGGTATATTATCCTGCAAAGCTTATAAAGCATCTAAACGAGGTCAGTTAGATTCAATAATCAAGGAGTGGCCGATTTATGAAGCATTAATTAAATTTCATCATTTGCACCAAAAAGATATCTTCAATATACCTGAAAAACAGTTATCTAAATGAACTTATTTTAGAGAAAAATAAAGAGGAAAAATAAAATACTTGGACTTGTGATTAGAACAATGAAAAAGAGAACAATATAAAACATATAGGTGCAGCCTTGCACAACTAAATTGTAATCTGCATTATACCTTGCGTTAGGTAAAATAATTTGTTTCCACAGTATTATACCTTCCTATGAACAGGAATCTTGTCATCAAAAATTTTAGCTGCCTCTTCAGCAAGAAACTTATGTTTGTGCACCTCAGTCTTTGATCTTTCTAATTTATGCTGACTCGAATCAGATTCCAACTGGTCAATATTTGATGTCTGTGTTGGCATGGTGTTGACTTTAAGAAGAGTCTTGCCAGAGATTCCTAAATTAAGAGAAAATTCATCCATGTCAGCCGTTTAATCAATTTTGCTTTCTAATTTAACGTGAAAGCATAGTTTCTCCCATAGTGTTGGTATGGATGAACGTGTCATAGTTATATTAAGAAAAAAAAATGAGAGGCACCGATTATATCTGAAAGGAAGTGAAGGGGGAAAAGATGTATCAATAAAACAATGACTGACAGATTGGCGTTTCCATATCTACAATAATTCTAATTTGGGAAACATTGAAATAATTAAGGGTACACAGAAACAAAGCATAAGAAAAATTCTCTCCTTGATAGTGTGATCTTCCCAACACAACCTTCTGACCTAACCGTAGCCGCCCTTCGCCGTTGCCGGACATAGTCGCATTGTTGTTGGTCCTATTTGCCGCCGTTCGTCCATTGTCGCTAGACACAACTGCATCACCACCAGTCCTGTTCGCAATTCTAGCTTCTCCATTCTCGCTCACAAAGGTTTTCTTTCTACTTGATGGGCTAGTTTTAGGAGCCATGCATCACTGTTGATTCTACCGTAAACAATGTCGTCTTCTTGAGCCATTATTCGCATTGTAGTCCATCTACTTTGTCATCGTCCGTACGGTCGCCGGCTAGAGATATCTCAAATTTGTTTCCCCTACGTTTTCTTTTTCCCCTTTCTTTTCTTCTTGTCACCTAACCCATTATTTTCCCTACTCCCCCTTTTCTTTTGTTGTCAACCCCAACTGCCACTGCCACCTTTTCAACTTCCATGGGAAAGATGAGTTGTTGCATCCATAACCATTATTTTTGCATTTGGTAACAAAATGAAATGGTTTTTGTTGAAGAATGAAAACACAAAATGAAAATTCCCCTCTTTCTCTTATTTGATTTGGTTACTAATGCAAGATGCAGTGCACATATATGTTCATAAGCAAATCAAGGATGCTTATGGGCCTATTTGTATGGCTAAGTTTAGATCTTCCCAACGATGGAAACTTGAATGCATTGTTTGGCCACCTTCCGAAGGTAGAAAGACATTACATGTTCTGGTTGGTGCGGAAAATAAAGGTTGGTTCATTATGGGACATATTACGAGGTTTTCTCTTAATAGTTGAATAAAAGTAGCACTCATCTTTCATTTTTCCAAATCAAGTTGAGGAAGAAGCAATATTGCAATCGGAGCTTATCAAAGACAATCAACTTCAAAGATTGGTTGATATAAGCCTCAAGAAGCTGGTTTTTGGTTTCTTCAGAATTCAAGCTGTCCAAGAAGAAGTCCCATTTCATGTCAAGCTTTTATCTTCTCTTCTTTTATTTGTTATCTTGGTCTAGTTTTGATTTTCTCTTCTTGTACCGGCAAGCTTTTGATAGTTTCATGTTTAGTATCCACTTTTGTAATTTGAGCATTAGTCTTTTCATTATTTCAATGAAAAGTGTTGGTTCCGTTATTTTTGAAAAATAAAAAAAGAAAAAAAAATGGAAGTAGTTCAAAAGAAGAGATCATATGCTTTTACTTTTTGGGTGAGGAAAGAAAAAGTAATGAAAATGAACTTTGATCCTATCTTGGTGATTTCTGGACCCACAACTCTTGATCGGACATTCATAATACTTTAAAGGCTTTTTTTCCTTTTTTTCTTTTTCTTTTTTTTTTTTAAATAAAAGAACCACTTTCATTCAGAAAAAATGAAAGAATCCATGGGCATGCAAAAAAAAAAGCCCACAAAAAAGGGAGCTTCCTCTACAAGAAGGGCCTCCAACTATGTAAAATCATGCCTATAGAATAATTTAAAAAAAAAAAAAAAAAAAAAAAAAAAAATTAAAAAAAAAAAAAAAAAAAAAAAAAAAAATTAAAAAAAAAAAAAAAAAAAAAAAAAAAAATTAAAAAAAAAAAAAAAAAAAAAAAAAAAAATTAAAAAAAAAAAAAAAAAAAAAAAAAAAAATTAAAAAAAAAAAAAAAAAAAAAAAAAAAAATTAAAAAAAAAAAAAAAAAAAAAAAAAAAAATTAAAAAAAAAAAAAAAAAAAAAAAAAAAAATTAAAAAAAAAAAAAAAAAAAAAAAAAAAAATTAAAAAAAAAAAAAAAAAAAAAAAAAAAAATTAAAAAAAAAAAAAAAAAAAAAAAAAAAAATTAAAAAAAAAAAAAAAAAAAAAAAAAAAAATTAAAAAAAAAAAAAAAAAAAAAAAAAAAAATTAAAAAAAAAAAAAAAAAAAAAAAAAAAAATTAAAAAAAAAAAAAAAAAAAAAAAAAAAAATTAAAAAAAAAAAAAAAAAAAAAAAAAAAAACCCTTCAAAATCGAAGCCCACAAAGAAACGTGAAAACGAGCAAGGGCCAAAACATCCGAAGGATATCCCCTCCACCCCCCTAAATACCCTGCTATTACGCTCCCCACATAAAACCCATAAAGTGGCACACACCACAAAAAACGGCCTTCCTCCCCAAAAGGAGGATTGAGGAGGAACTCCCGGTGAAGACCAATTCTTGGAGAAGAAAAAGGCCTTTCTCCCGCACTTTAAAGGTTTCTTGTCAATCCAAGATTTCTATTAACCCGGTGAAGACCAATTCTTGGAGAAAATCTTGAAGCTGAAATCTTATTATATGTTTTGTCAAGGAATAAGCTACAAAGCATCACTGAAATTGAGTGGTGATTTTTTTGGGTTGGAATTTGATGGCAAGTGGAGGAAACTTGGAAAATGTCACCTAAACATTGATAAATGATCCCAAGATGAACACTCATCCAAAATTTTTTTTTTATACAAGAACAACTGCTTTTATTGAGAAAAAATGAAAGAATACAGGGGCACACAAAGTTAATTAAGGATATGGCAGTTGGATTTCTTGGGAGAACTTAACTTTGCCTTACTGGGAATGTTCTTTTTTTGAAGCAACTGGTCAGCATTTTGGAGGTTAGGTCAGTATCTCTTCCCATACTCTTAATTATATTGACTGTATAAAAATTATAATTGAACTAGAGAAAAACATTTGTGGTTTCATTCCAACTAAGATTGAGATGACATATTGGAAATTCGGCAACTTTTCTCTTCAGTTAGGGATATATATCCTTTAGATCCTTCACGCACTAATCATGGAGATTTGTCAATTTTGTATTTTACAAACTCAGTGGATCTTCAGAGAATAAATCAAGTTATGATGGTTTTTTTTTTTTTTCTGATAAGAAATAAATGGGTATATTTCATCAAAGAAAAAAGAGAACAACCTAGGGGCAAAGGGTTGAGAAGACCCCTCCCCAAAGCATTAATGAAGAAAAGCCTTCCAATTGTTAAAAATCATCGAAAGGCTCTAATTACAGAAGAATATGGTGTAGTTAGGACTTTCCCTTTACCACCGAATGCAAAACACTCGAGCCCGTCAAGCATCCAATCATCGACTTTGTTTGGAAGGCAGCACTCCAAACCAAAAGTCCTAAACAAAAGAGTCCACCCCTTAGTAGCAAACTCACAATGCAGAAATAAGTGTTCAAGGGATTCCTCGTCTTTCAAGCAAAGGCAACAGAAAAGAGGCTGAGAGGTATTTTTCAGCTTCCTTTGAAGCTTATCATGAGCATTTAAACCTCTATACGCAAGGGACCAAGGAAGAATTTGACATTTTTGGGGATTTTAAGTTTCCAAACAAGGTTCACCAGAGGAGAGGAGGTTCTTTTAGTGATGTTCAAAAAGGTAGCTTTGGTAGTAAACTTCCCCGAGGAGTCAAGCTTCCACTTAAGGCAATCACTACCTCCCTGAGGCACCCAGGAGTTTAAGACCTCCAAAATAGCCACCACATCACCCAACTCTCTATCAAAAACACTTCTTCTAAAGCCCAGATTCCAAGTATGGCTGGAAGCACACAAGCATTCTGCAATCACAGTATCCTTTTTTAAGGATAAGGTAAAGATATTGGCGAATATTTGTGCAAGGGGTTAGGAATCACACCAACTATCAACCCAAAATCTAATCGCTTTCTCGTCACCCACAATAAACTCAGTGGAATTAAAAAATTGCTCGACACACACTTATTCAAGCTACTCTTTCTAGTCTCCTTACTTATTATTTGTCATTGTTTCGGGCTCCTTCCTCTATCATTAGTTGCCTTGACAAGCTGGTTCGTGACTTCTTTTGGGAAGGTTCTAGAGGTGATGGTGGTATGTACAATGTGAACTAGGTGATTTCTCAACATCCTCAGTTATTGGGTGGCATTGGCATTGGAAATTTTAAGCATCGTAATTCAACCCTTCTTGCTAAATGGACTTGGCATTTCTTAACTGAGCACAACGCCTTATAGAGGAATCTTATTGTGGCTAAGTATTATTCCTCTGATTGTATCTAGCCCTCTCTTATCTCTTGCGGTTTCTCTGAAGCTCCTTGGAGATTCATTTGTCAATATATTGATTTGGTTGCATATCATATTACTCGTCGTCTGGGTGATGGGGCTTTTACATCTTTTTGGCATGATTCTTGGCTTAGTTGTGGTGTTCTTGCCCCAACCTATCTGCAACTTTTTCAAATCACTCAACAACCAAACGCTACTGTGGCAAATGTCTGGGTTCCTTCCACTTCTATTTGGAACTTAAATCTGCAATGTAATCTTACTAAGTTAGAGATTTCTGAATGGGCCTCTTTAATACACTATTTGGCCTCCATTAGATTGTGTTCCTGCGATTCTTGGTTGTGGTTGATTGACCCTTCTTCAAATTTTACTGTCAAATCTCTTATGGCTGATTTAGTGAGTGTTTTGGATTCTATTCTGTCGGATCTTTATTCTATAATTTAGAAAGATTGATACCCAAAAAGATTAAAATTTTTCTTTAGGAACCTAGCTGAGGTACTATTAATACTACTAATCATTTGCAACGTCGTTTGCCTTATATGTCTCTTTCTCCATCTTGGTGTCATATGTGTCACAGGCATGCTGAAATGTCAGTTCATTTGTCTTGCACTGTTCCTTTGCTGCCAGGCTTTGGGGCATTGTTTTGCCTACTTTTGGATGGTCCTATACTCGCCCTAATAGTATCTCTAATGCTTTAGCATCTTTGTAGGTGGGTCATCCTTTTGATAGTACTAAGAAGCGATTTGGTATCGTGCTTTTTTGTGGAGCTTATAGGGTGAAAGGAACAGACGGCTTTTTAATGGTTCTTTTTCCAGCCACAAGCCTTCTCAAAGTCTATCTTCAAAATGATGCATTCCTTCTTAATCAAGTAATTTTCTTCCTTTTTAGGGGGAATGGATATAGAATCATTCCATTGTTGTAACTACATTTACAAAAGGGTAAGAGTGATTACGATTACGTAAATCCTCTCCAATTAGCACAAAAAATTGAAAGTGCGACAACTGAACTCCATCCACTCCCACAATAAAAACCCCCCCCCCCCCCCCCCCCCAAACTCCGGTATACATTAACCAACTAAGAACGTCCACCACCAATTTAAACAGAAAGGGAAAAGTATGGTCGCCTAGCCTAAAACCTCTCATTGCAGAAATCTTGCCCTGAGCCTTCCATTGACGAAGATGGAAAAGTTTGCCGACCAAATGCTATTCTAAATCTAGACTCTCCACCTGAACACAAAACCTTTATTGCACAAGAGTCGTCACCTTATCCAAGAAACCCCCGTCCACATAAGCATAAGCTTTCTCAAAATCAATCTTGAAAATGACCCTTTCCTTCTTCCTCACCCAGTCACCCTATAGTTCTCAATTGCTTCATTCGGAATTAACACTTGATCTAACTTAGGGATAGAGGATCGGCATCCTCGTTCAACTTCAATTGCAACTGATCGCAACATTATACGGCAAGAGATAATGGCGGCAGTTGACTAATAATATGGTAAATGGATCAGAGTGAAATAGCAATGGGAGCAGACGCTATAAAATAGGAGTACAACACCAAGAAGATTCGTAAAACAAGATGCATATGAAGTAACAAAGCAAAACAAAACCACAAGCTCACTCCCGACCTTTTACCAACATCAATTAAAAAGCTTATCAAGTGCTCTTAACCAAACTAAAAAAAAAAAAAAAAATGCCAAAACAGATCCATCTGCAGAGTCCTAGCAAGCAACAATAAAGCAAAGAAAATAGAAACCGTAAAACAAGCAAAGCAAGAAGCGAAATTGTAAAAGCAACAACCTACAAACCTGGAGAGCAATCTCCACCGTCTTCAATTCCAACTTCCCTGCTCGCCATTGCATCGGTAGCAGTAGTACCACTACCATTCTCCTTCCTCGCATCAAGCTGGATGCTGACATCGACTTCGGAGGAACTCTGATGCCTATCGAGCGTCTCCCCCATCACGTCGGCACCAAAAGAAGTTTCGGAAATTCAGATCCAACGATTGAGAGGAAAAAAGTTGGATTCTGAGGAAAGAATTGAGTTGAGAAGACGAATCTTTGTTACTTTTATTTGGTTGCTGGTTTGGTTTGGTTTGTTCAGAGGAATGACGGTACGTTCTTCATCGGCGAGTTGGGAGTTGTGGTGGATGGAAATGGAATGATGTGGTAAAACATCCGTAACGGCGGATTTGATACGTGGCACGTTATTTCTTCGCCCTTTCTTTTCTTTTCCTTTTCACTTTTTCTTTCTTCTGTCGTCTTCCGCTGTCTTTTGACGGTTGCGACTCCGCAACACCCACCGGCGGATTCGGTCGCTTGCCTTTGCCCTCTCATTTTATCAAAATCACTTTTTCACCCTCCACTTTTACATAAATTACGATTTAGCTCTCTCCGCCGCAACGATTTAATTTTTATATTTTTAAGATTAAATTACGAATTTAGTTTCTAAATTTTGAAGAAAAGTAACTTAGAAGAATTAGAATTTAGCTTATATGGTTCGAGAAAAAGTTTAGAATACAGTCTCTACTTCAAGGACTATTTTTTAGTGCTTTATCAAATCATAGGTATTAAATATTAACTTTTTCAAAATTATGGGGACTACACTTAAAATTTAACCTATTTTCAAATTTAAAATAATTTATGTCATGTTTAATAACTATTTCGGTCTCATTTGTTAATCATTTACTTTTGAGAAAATATCAAATACCTCTTAATTTTAGAGGTTGTATCAATTTAAACTTCAAACTAATAATTGTATCAATTTAGATGTTGAATTTTTGTAAATGTATCAACTTACATTTTCCATTATATTTCGTTTGAAAAAACCTCATGTAAAACTTCAAAGTCATTCTTGGTTGTTTTGAACTGCTTATAAGAGTGAATACTATCCCCACAAACCAACATAGATCCTTTCAGCATGCTTTGAGACCTTCTTAACCATACTATTGTATCCTCAAGATCTATCTTATTCGGTTTTGATCTCGATTCATTTATATCCCCTCCTAATCTCGTAAAAAAGTGGGCTTCTCAAGACTTGAACCCTTGACCTGATGCTAGCCCAGGTGAAAAACCTCAGCTTATGGCGTTTCACAATTAAACCTATAAACTTTCATGAGTAAATCAATTTAGACTTTTAGACAATATTTTTTTTTGAAATCATTTATGCATTTACTCTCGTCGTCTATATTGATAAACTAGCATTTGAAAAGTCTACGCATGTTTGAGAATTAATGCATTGATGATTTTTAAAGATAATCGTAACGAAGGGCTTAAATTCATTGGCTTATGAAAGTTTAGGAGTTTAATTGACTCAAATTATGAGTTTCATACGATCATGGTCAATCAAAATGTAGAATAGGATGTAAATTGATATACTAACGAAAGTTTAATCTCTAAATTGCTACAATAATTATTTTATGATTTTAATTGATACAACCCCGAAGTTTAGGGTATGAATTGACCTTTGCTCTTCAATTTTTTGTTTTTTTTTTTAAATTAAACACATTTCCTCCCAATTTCTTACATTTTACTTCTTTTTTAGATAAAAGAGTTAAATTCTTAGCCAAATTCCAAAAAAAAAAAAAAGTCTTTTAAAACTACTTTTTTTTAGTCTTCAAAAATAAAATTAGAATATGAAATTTAGAGGTAAAAATGGTGTTTATAGGCTTAGTTTTCAAAAATAAAATTTTAAAAAATAAATAATTAATAAAAATCAAATAGTTACAAAAAATGGGCCTTCATTTTTAGTTTTAGTTTTTGAAATTTGTATTTGCTTTCTTACAACTACGTGTCATAGTTTTCATAATTTCTAGCCAAACACTTCGATTTTTCGTTAAATTCCAAAAAACAAAAACAAATTTTAAAACACTTGTGATTTGATTTTTTAAAACACTTTTAAAATGGAGAATAACAAAACAAAAAAATCAATAAATGGAAGTAGTGTTTGTAAGCCTCAATTTTAAAAACCAAAATAATTATCAAACGGGGCCTTAAAATTTGTTTGATAACTATCTGATTTTGTTTATTTTTTAAGTTAAGCTTATAAATACAAGTTTTACCTATTTGTTTATTTGTTGTCATATACTTTTCTATGAGTGTTTTAAAAAAATTCAAATGGTTATCAAATAAGATTTTAATCTATAAACTTTAGCGTGTAAGAGTTTAGTTTCTATACTTTCAAAGTTGTAACAAAATGTAGTTCGTGTACTTCCATATTTACATTATCAACTTAAAAGGCATAAGTTCGATTACCCACCCTACATATTGTAAAAAAAATAATAATAATAAATATTGTGAAAAGATCTCATGGAACCTAGTTATTAATTTTGAGTATGTTATGATTTAGTCATTATAATTTATAAACAAACTTTATCCTTAATTAGTTTAACAATCTATGCCGGCAAGAAGTTTTATAAAATGCTAATAGTATTTTTCACAATATAGACTAAATCGTAATAAATTGTAAAATACAATGACTAAATTGATGCTTATTAAAGTTACAATTTTGAAATACATAAATTAAATTGTTACTTATATGAAAGTTCAAGGATCACACATGATTTTTAATCTTAATTTTGTTTTTAACCTGGTTAATTACGACCTTAATCCCTAAACTTTAGATTATACTTCTATTTAGTTTCTATATTTTCAAAGAGTATAATAGATTATTGAACTTCCAATTTTATGTTTAGCATGTTCGTAAACTTTAAAATTGTCTAATATATCTATGAACTTTTAATTTCATGTGTTTAATAGGTGTATAACAATTTACATATTCAATCTTTTTTTAAAAAAAAATTAATTGATATATCCATTAAATGTACATATAAATTTTATAGTAAGCTAAATTCTAAACTTTCAATTTTGCATCAAGCAAATCCATAATTTTAAAAAATGACAAATATGTCAAATACTTATCAAACAGAAAATTCAAAGATCTATTAAACCCAAAATTCAAAGTTTAATTATCTATTAGACTTCCTATAAAGACTAAATACCTTTTATATCCAAAATTGAAAAATCATAGATTAGTGTTAAATGCTTTTAAAAGTTTAGTGATGAAACATATACAAATTGTAAAGTTCAATGACTAAAATTAAAATTGTTGGTTAAAAAACACTTTTGATCCCCAAAACTTTCATGAAAGTAGCAATTTAGTTAATGAACTTTGGTTTGTAACGATTTAGTCCCTATACTTTCAATTTGTAACAATTTAGTCCATGAACTTTAGTATGTAATGATTTGGTCCTTGTATTTTCGAATTTGTAACAATTTAGTCACTAATGTAAATAATAATAATAATAATCAAAATTATATGTCAGATTTTATTAATTTATGATGTAGACTTTGTATTAATATAAAAATATTAAGTCACTAATTTTTTTATTGATTTGTTTATGTAAAAAATCTCATTAAACCTAAACACTAATTTCTACATAAAGGACTAAATCATTACAAATTTTAAAGTACAAGGAGTAAATTTACGTAGTAAAGTTTGAGGACTAAATTATTACAAAATTGAAAATACAAAAACTAAATCGTTACATAGCAAAGTTTAGAGACTAAATTGTTACTTTTATGAAAGTGTAAGGACCAAAAGTGATTTTTAACCTAAATTTTAACTTGTAACACAAAATAAGTAGAATTATAATTAACCTTAAGGTTATTTTCAAATATAGCAAAAATAAACTAAATAATTTACAAATATAGAAATTACTGTCTATCAGCAATAGACTAATAGACATTGTAATTTTATATATTTACAAATAGTTTGATATGTTGTCTATTTATAATAATTTTCTTTAACTTTAAAAGGCAATGATTTTGAATGATTTTGTTTTTGGTTTTATATTTTCAAAAACTAAGTGTATTTTTTTCATTCTTTATAATATATATATATTTTTTTTCTTTTTTTTTTTTTTAATTTGTGAGCATCATATTTGGAAATATCTGCTTGGGAAGACTAATTAAGGCTGTTATTATTTTTGTATTTTTAGAAGACTATGGTTGTAATTATTAAAAGGAAAAGTAATCTTTTTATATATATATATTTTTTGTCTTTCTTCTCACGTCTCCTCCTTTTTCCTTTATTTTCCTTTTTCTCCTCTTTCTTTTCTTCCCATTTTCTTCTCCTTTTTCTTCTCTTCTTTATTTCTTATTCTTTTCTTCTTTGTTCTCTTATCATTGACGAATACTTTTATTCACACCTTTTTCTTTTCGTTTACCTCATTCAAAATATTGGAGTTAAAAAAGTGAATATTTATTCGACTAAGTATGAGGATAAATTCATTGGCCATGAAATGATAAGTTTCTTTGGCTTAGTATAGAAACCGACCCATAAAGTCGACCATCAAGTCATATGTTTATTTGACTAAACATGAAGACTAACCTATAGGATTGACCATCAAGTCATAAGTTTATTTGGCTAAGTATGGAGACCGAACTATAGGATCGACCATCAAGCCATAAGTTTATTTGACTAAGTATGGAACCGACCCATAGGGTAAGCTATCAAGCCATAATGCAAAAGTATGGAGGTGGTTTGATTGAAAACACTTTGACTAAATCAAAAACCTTTTGAAGAAAAGTTTTCAGTCTCATGCAAGTGCACACTATCCACAAGTAATAAAAAGATTGGAAGAATTCCAAGTCGTCTCCCAAAGAAACAGTTTTTCAACAAAATTCCAAAACGAACAAAATTTTCCTCAATTTTTCAACGTTAGCAACAAAGGAAAATTGATTGGAGCTTTTTTAGAAAATTAGTTTGACAAATAATGAGGAGAAAATAGGGATTAAAACATGTTTATGCTTCTTTTTTAAAGTAAGTGTAGTCTAATATGAAAACTTGTAACTTAGCTCAAATTCAATACTTTGGGGGAACAAGACTCATTACCTATTCGATCTTTTCATAAGTATCTTTAGGAGGTTAAGTCATTAAACCTATATTTCTATGGCTAATGTAAACTTCCATAATTAAAAATACAATTCTTGAGTTCTAAAGGTTTTGTCCTATGTCTAGGGTAAAAAACAAAGTCCTATTTTTAGGCTCTTTTCTTAAATCACTTTTATGAGAACCCAAACTTCATCTAACCCTTACGGTATTAGACTCAATTTTAATATATTAATCTAGGCAATCAATTTATACCAATAATGATGAAATTAAAATCAATAAAAATGAACCAAAGTGTGAATTGAGTCAAGTCACATTGATTTACATATTAGGCTTTTGCTACTTTCTTTAGGCCACTTGCATATTTTAAACCCAAAGAAGAGCTTAGCTCATAATTAAAGAATTAAAGAACGAAATTTTAGATGAAAGACAATTCATTAGTAAACTAAATAAGAAAACAAATAGATCTAAAAGAAAATAGTGAATTGAGAATTAAGAAGAAATAAAACATATATGCAACGCCTGGCCTTCTTTCAATCTAACTTGTTCCTCCTTTTTAAAGAAAATTCAAGCTATTACAACCCTGACTTTCAAAAAGTATTGGATCGATTAGCAAGGGAGAAATTAAAATTTAAAATTAAATTAAACTATACAAACTAAAAAAATAAGAATATGAGAAAAACAATGAAGAACTAAATAAACTAAAAAATAAGAATAGTTTAATAGATAATTTGATGTAAATTAAAATGAACATACATATACTAAGTTGCTAAAAAAATTAAATTTCATAAACAAAAGTACAAACTTAAACTAGAATAGCAATTGAAACAATGAAATAACAAAATAAGAAATTAAAACTTGAAGAAATAGTTGCTCACTAGCTTTGATCTACCTTGATTCAAGTTTTTCCAAGATATAGCAGTTCCGAACTTTTGAATGAACTAGATCAATACCAATGTACGTAGCAACTTTAAACTTCAAGAAAAAGATAGGAAAAATAGTAAATAAATGTGCAAAATTTCTTTCTTGCAATGAATTCTTGGATTCCTCCCAAAAACTACAAATTTACAGTTAATATCAAATTTTGGTATCAACACAAATCATAGATTAAAACCGATCGACCAAACCAAACCAACCTTTCTAAAATAGACCGCTGAAATCTGACATATTGGTGTTTAATGTCAATTTAAGCCCAAAATTGGTGTTGACTAATTGATGATTACCCCATTTTTATACTTTCTCAAGTAAACATTAATTCAAAACACACAAGAACAAGTTTCTGAACAAAAATTAAAGGGAAAAAAAACTCGAACGTACTTGTTAAACAAACCAAACTAGAAACAAGAACCTCATCAGAAATAATAGACGAAAACCACTTAAGCACGAAACAAAATTGTCCTTGAAATATGGTGTGTTTGGAATATATTTTCTAAGTGTTTAATTTTAAAAATAATTTAATTTGAAAGAAATTAAAGTGTTTGATAATCACTTAAAATAGTTTTTTAAGTGTATGTTAATCTATTTTTATATAAAAAAAATGTTTAAATAAATAAATTAAAAGATGGGAGTAATTTTTAAAAAGTTAATTTTTAAATAAAAAGACAAATAATTATCCAATGAAATCTAAATTACGCTTATTAATTTTGGTGTTTTTTCTAAAGATATAATAAACATTCGTTAATTGCCAACCATTTATTTTAGATCGTGGCATCCTTTTTCATAAATTTATAGTTTGCATTTAAATTATTGAAAAAAATCATAATTTATAACTTCGTGAATCAAAATGAAATATCTCAACAATAAAACAGAATAGCTTTTACTTAAAAAAAAAAATGCAAAAGATAATAACTAAAGTAGTATATAAGAAGATGAAAAAATAAAATAGAAATGTATTGGCTGAAATTTCGATTTATATCTCTATAAATTGGATGTAATCTAAAATGATTATATGAGCGATAGACACTCACACTCCACAAATGGAAACCCATAAGATTAATCGTAAAAGCTAAATAATACTAAAAATAGAAACTAATTAAGTATAAAAAGTGGTGATTATAAACAAAGAAAGGCAGAGGCAAGGGTTAGCCAACAAACAAAAAGTGAGTAGAGCTTCACAGGGAGAGCAGTTGTGTCTGTGCAAATAGACACGGAGGAAAAGTTACAACCGTTTTAGTAACGGAGAAGTAGCTCCCACCTTTTTTACACTTTTCTTTTGTGTTTACTTGCACAAACACAAAGGGTCAAATGGCTTTGTTGAGATTATCAATCGTGTTATGTATGATGTTATTTGGCCCTTCCCTTTCAGGGGCTGCTTCTCCTAAGAACATATTCATCCTCGCCGGTCAGAGCAACATGGCTGGTCGAGGTGGGGTAGAGAAAGATCAATCGGGAAAACTCGTGTGGGATGGGTTGATCCCGTCAGAATGTCAACTTGAACCATCCATCCTACGATTAAACCCTGCACGCCAATGGGAGATAGCACAAGAGCCTCTCCAAGGGGATTGACATCAACAAAACAGTTGGATTGGTCCAGGTATGCCATTTGCTCACCAGCTGCTAGCTAAAGTCGGGCCAAATGCTGGTGTTGTGGGTTTAGTTCCATGTGCTAGAGGTGGCACTTTAATTGAACAATGGATTAAAAATCCTAGCAATCCTAATGCAACCTTTTACCAAAATTTTATTGAACGAATCAAAGCATCAGATAAAGAAGGTGGAGTTGTTCGTGCTCTTTTCTGGTTCCAAGGGGAAAGTGATGCAGCTATGAGTGATACTGCAAAGAGATACAAGGACAACCTAAAAAATTTCTTCACCGACATTCGCAATGACATAAAGCCTAGATTTTTGTCCATCATTGTTGTTAAAATAGCCATCTATGACATTTTTATGCAGCACGATACTCATGATTTGTCAGCAGTGAGGGCGGCAGAAGATGCAGTAAGCAAGGAGCTGCCAGACGTGATAACCATTGATGCCTTGAAATTACCTGTAAACTTTACAACAAATGAAGGCCTTAACCTAGATCATGGTCATTTTAATACCACAACTGAGATTGTATTAGGTAAATGGTTGGCTGATACCTACCTCTCCCACTATGGTCATTTACTTTGATCCTATTATTTGTTATTTATAGTCTTTATCAACGCTCTTATTCTATCATGATAAAATCATCATTCCACCTCATTCTTTAAATCTCTTCTCAATTGACTCTCGACATAATTAATAACGTGAAATAATGTCTAATCCATGTCTCTAATTGTCATCTTGTATGATCTTACAAAAATACTTTGGGGAGAAGAAAGATGACAACTAATTATAATGTTTCTCTATTTAGATAAACTAGTTAAACACATGCAATGCAATTGATTAAGAAGTCTTAAAATGTAAATTTTAATGGTAAATTTTAAATTTAATCATAATTTAATCTAACTTCTAAAAATAATGAAAGAAATAATGATTTGAACATTTTACGTATCTTGTTTTAGTTGATTTTCAATGAATATGAAAATGCAGGACACGTCATTGAAAATCTTTTTGCATATTAAATGTATAAAATAAATGCTTGACACTAAAAATATATATAACATAATTAAAAGGGATGTTTTAAAAAATAAAACAACTGTTGAAGATAATTATAAATATAGCAAAATTTTACTTTATATATGTGATAGTCTGTGACAAATAAACATCTATCTGTGTCCATCTAGATCTATTGCAGTCTATTACACATAAAAAGTAAAAATTTTGCAATATTTGTAATAGTTTTATATTTTTTCTATTTATAATAATTTTCTTAATTGAAATAATAATTATAAACTAAATTTGATTTATAATTTTAAAAAAATCATGTCAATGGACAATTATTAGGGATTTAAGGATGTATCCATGAATGGGATATGGTTACTATTTTCCAAATATTTTTTTTTTGGATTATTAAAGTAGTTATTGTTTTTCTTTTATTTTCTTTTTTTAGGAATATTTTTAAAAATAAAAAATTGTTAAAAATAATTATAGATATAGCAAAATATAATTTTTTATATGTAATAAACTAAACCTAGGTAGACATTTATCACATTACACACAAATAACTTACAAAATTTGTAATTCGAATCCCCACAAAATTTAGACTTGTTATTTCATTATCTAACAACCTCCACGTTACTATGTTGGTGTTTCAATGTAACTACCCATACCCATGTCTTAAAAAAAAAATAATAATAATAAATAAATAAAAATAATAATAATAATAAAAAAAAAAATTGTAACTACCCACTTTGATGGCTGTGATGATCCTGATGCCATCAAAAGGCCAATTTCCCACAATTTTCATGGACTTTTCATCGAAATTTTGGCGTCTTCTTGCAGAAACTATGTGTAAAGTGGAGCACAATTTCCATTCATTTTCTTCCCCTTCTATTTATTTTCCAAATTTCTCTTCGTTCAAACTCCAAGGATTTGGAATCCATTTCACTAGCATTGCCATTGTAGAGGAGCCACGGAGAGAGAAATGGAGAAGGCACTTAACAGGCAGAGGATTCTTCTTCGACATTTGAAACCCAGCTCTTCTTCTTCTGGATCTGCTTCGCTTTCTGTATGTTTCAATACCCATTTTGTACTTCCTCTGTTTATGATTCCTAAATCCGTTCTAGGGTTTTATTACGTCTTTTTGAACTGGTTCTTCTTGTTTTGCTTCCTTACTTTTGCATTTTGCTATTGAGTGTTGTCGTTGTGTCTGAACTTGTTTTTGCTTCGGTACTGATAGACTTCGGTATGTGCTGCTGGAGAAAGTGCTTCAAATTCATACCATAGGACTGCTGCTTTTGGCGACGATATTGTCATTGTAGCGTAAGTTTTTTTCCCCGGTTCATTGTTGCTTAGTTAGCTTTTTGTTGTCTCTGACAATCTTTTACTGAAAAAGCAAAAAATGGAAAACAGAGCATATCGTACTGCAATTTGCAGAGCAAAGAAAGGGGGTTTCAAGGATACTCCTGCGGAGGATCTTCTTGCATCTGTTTTGAAGGTATGATTAATTCATTCATCTGTTTTAACGGTGTGATTAGAAATTGTTTGGGACACTGAGTCGAGTTATGACGTCAGGAGTTAAAAGTTTGCATCTGGGATGCAAAGTTGTAAAATAGAGTTTTTCAATAAATGTTCAAAGTTCGATAGTAAACACTATTACTTCAATAGTAAACACAGTTGCAAATGAGTTATTTAATACTAACTTTAAGTTGGTGGGCTAAACACACTTTAAACTTGGATCTTCACTACTCACTGGGAATCACCTACTAACCACCATTAAGATTTTGAGGAGGCTATAAAATTTTGAATGGGGGTAAATAGGAAGATTTGTACTCACACGCGTGAGCACATATTATTCTTTTTCTCTTTATGTAAACAGACTTTTGCTAACTAAGCACTTCAGGGCAATGAACTTCTTTTAACGTGTGATTTTTGATAATGCACCATATCTTTCTTTATTTAACATTTTAGTTCTAACAATTTTGAAATGGGGATAGAACTTCTAATCTTAAGGAGAGAATTCATGGTTGTTAGGTGTTTCCACCATTTCTAGTGGCCTGGCCCCATAAAGTTATTCTTGTCCCCCAAATTATTTAATTTATGGATGGGCATGTGTGTTTCAATGAATTACATTACAACCTTTTGGTATTTCTGGTTTAATTGCAAAATGTATTACATCATCATTTTCTTAATGAATTTTAATGTTTTATGACAAACAGGGCTTGATTATTAATTATAATAATAGCAACTCATTAAGGATAGAAATTATAATGATTAGTGACGAAAGTAAAGACTCGATTAAATATTCAGCCAACTTCTTAGTCAAACTATATTTCTTTTGATTATGTTTATAGATTCTCTAAAAAAATATTGATTGCTAATGCAGGCCGTGGTTGAGAAAACAAAGTTGAATCCAAGTGAAGTTGGTGATATAGTAGTTGGTACAGTTTTGGCTCCTGGCTCTATAAGAGCCTCGGAATGCAGGATGGCTGCTTTCTGTGCTGGCTTCCCTGGTATAATATAATATTTTACCTTCCTGTGTTTTTGTATCCCATAGAAACAGTTTCAATTTCTCTTTTAAGTTTTGACCCAAATTTGGAGTGCTTTACCAATTAACCAATCTTTGAAATCATGAGAGTTATGTGTGTTATAAAAGTGAACCATGAATAGAGGGATAGCTTTATCTCTATGGGATTTGTGAGCCCCAAATCACATCTTCCAAAACCATTTTGCTTACTATTTGGATGTTTTATTTCTGATGCATCAGATACGGTAAGCATAAGAACCGTCAACCGACAGTGCTCATCGAGCCTTCAAGCAGTTGCTGATGTTGCTGCTGCCATTAAAGTTGGATACTATGATATTGGTGAGGACAGTTGAATCCAAGAACCCAAATAGAACAAGATCTGTCTTGCTAAATTATAATATTGTTGAGTTTTTTTACCTTAACAAGATCTGTCTTGCAATGTAGGTATTGGAGCTGGGTTGGAGTGCATGAGTATTAATGACATTGAATTTCCTGTTAGCGACAATCCCAACGTAGTACCTTTTAAATCTTCAATGAACTTGATTGATCTGATTTACCTTGTCTTCTTTAAGTTTTAACTGAGAAAACTGGTTGACAGGTGAATGTCGTGCAACAAGCTCGAGATTGTATGCTTCCTATGGGCATCACTTCTGAAAATGTTGCCCAACAATACGGTGTGACCAGAGAAGAGCAAGATCAAGCTGCTGTAAGTTCACTGCCCTTAACTTGGGTCTATAATTCATAAAAACGAGTGGGCTTAGCAAAACTAAACTCAAGAGTTCAAAAACAACATTTTATAAATGTTGGTTTTAAATTTATATACTATAAACAGTACCTCACCATTTCAACTTTAATAATGGTTACAAAATTAATATTCTGTTTTTATCCACAATAGGAAGTTGTCATGAAACCTTGACAGTATTTCTTAACAACTTTTTTGTATTTAATTTTTGAAAATGATTTCATCTTGAATTGGCAATACTATGAAGTTCCCCACTTAACAGCGCAAACGCTTGCATTTACCATAACACTCTGAAGGGACATGTTGAAAATAGAATCTATTGTTGATTAAAAAGACCATTGTGAACTTAAACATTAGCGATAATTTGACATAGGACTGATTTCAACAGGTTGAATCGCATCGGCGTGCTGCTGCAGCTAGGGCATCTGGTAAATTCAAAGATGAGATCATCCCTGTTTCCACAAAGGTAATTGCTGAATGACTTCTTTAATAATGGGCAAAGATTGTGCATTCATTTTGTTTTCTTGGTCACTTACAAACCTTTTTCCATACTCCACAGATCATCGATCCAAAATCTGGTGTTGCGAAGCCTGTGATTGTATCTGTGGATGATGGGATACGGCCAAGCACAAACATGGAAGTTCTGGCCAAGCTGAAGCCAGCATTCAAGAAAGATGGCTGCACAACAGCAGGTTTTTACTTTCATACAATTTGGTTTGGTATTATGTTTGTCAACATCAGGATTATGGCTTAAATCAATGCTATTTCTATAGGGAACTCTAGTCAAGTTAGTGACGGAGCTGCTGCAGTCCTCCTCATGAAAAGAAGCTTAGCTATCCAGAAAGGACTTCCTATTCTTGGTGTCTTCAGGTGCGTCCATTCTCTTACAATTATTAAACCTACAAGCGAGTTCATTCAAATTGATTGAATGCTCAAGAAATAATTTCATGTTCCACCCCTCTAATCAGATCCTTTTCATTGGAAGAAGTATAAAGAGTGGGGAATATCTATCTTCAAATGGAAAGAACTATGATTGAAATTTAAGCATGATATTATTTTTTACTCTATCTTCGATTTACATTTCTTATGTTCGATATAATGAATTCTATTTTCAGGAAAAATGTGTTTTCGTCATTTCATCGAAGTTGTTAGTGCCAACATTATGCCTAGGTTTTAACAAATTATTTTAAGTGAAAAAAGTATGCTAATTTTATATCATGAAGAGAGAACAACATTTATGTTTTCTTCTTTAAGATGAAAATGAACCTAATAGTCCCAGAAGAATGGTAGAAAGGAAGGGTATATTTTAGAGAAAATTCTAGTACTGTCATGATACTATTTCCATTGATTATTAGCCACTTAAGCATAATTTTATAATAATAAGCACAAAGAGCAGCTAATTAATAGTAAGTACTAAAAGTTTTACCTATATTTTGGAGCTGATTTTTTTTTTTTAAATATATATATGCAGGAGTTTTTCAGTAGTTGGTGTGGATCCAGCAGTAATGGGTATTGGACCAGCTGTTGCAATTCCTGCAGCTGTCAAATCTGCTGGTCTTACTCTCCAAGATATTGACCTTTTCGAAATTAATGAGGTAATTTTACTTTTCATTCTTTTTCAATGATTAAGAAAGTGAAAATAAGAATCAAATGTTTGACGGTCCCTTCGTGGACATTGGAGCGATACAGAGAAGAAACAAATGTTCTATGGCTTGTTTGATAAGTAACCATTTTTTTTTTTTTTTTTGTAAAGAAATGAATCTGTTGGACAACCTTCCCATTTCTTAATTCTCCTTTAGAAACATTGTGAAAATTGTATGTATATTTTAGTAACTCAAAAAATGGTTTATTATTATTTTTAGTTTTATTTTATTTCAATATGAACACAATTTTTGGGTTTGGCAGGCATTTGCATCTCAGTATGTGTATTGCTGTAAGGAACTAAAGCTTGATACTGAAAAGGTGAATGTTAATGGTGGTGCAATGGCTCTAGGCCATCCTTTGGGCGCAACTGGTAATCTTTCATACTTCCATCTTTCTATTTTCGATCTTCTATCTTCATCTCCGTCTCCTTCTTTGTTTATTACCTAATGGAAGGTTTCGTTCATTGAATCCTATTGAAACAACGACCAAATATGTTTGTGGGTTGAGTTGGATTGGAATATGGGTATCCTTTAAACCCACCCAAATGTTTCAGTTGTAAATTTTTGTTTTCACCGAAACAACTTTTATTAAACTTATAAACTAACTCAACCCTTAAAATGTCAATTTATTTGGAGTTAACCCAGTCCATATGGGGTTAATTAGGCTTTTTGGGTCATCAGAACACCCCGAACATTTACAATGACGATGACAAGGTTCTTTTTCATAGATTTTCCTTTTTCAATAAATAATGAGGTGGAATGGGAACCTTTAAACTTATATCAATATTTTATCTACTAAGCTACAACAGAAGTATGGTGATGGTAACTGCCTTTTCTCCTTTACTTGATGTCAGGTGCTCGTTGTGTGGCGACGCTCTTGAGTGAAATGAAGCGTCGTGGAAGGGATAGCCGATTTGGGGTAATCTCCATGTGCATAGGTATGTACCTCTCTCTCTAAGATCTGTCCTTTTAGTTTTAGTGGAGTGAGAATTTAGCCATTGAAGCTTAGGTCGATCTCGGCAATTGGGTGGGGTCGAGTTAATTGAGTTTGAATTACAATCCGTGGTGTACGTTTGCAGGTTCAGGGATGGGTGCTGCAGCTGTGTTTGAAAGAGGTGACTATGTTGATGAGCTTCGCAATGCAAGGCCAACCTTCCAATAAACTTAAAACCCCATCCCATCCAAGATTTGCTTACTCTTTTCTGGTTGTCAATGTAAACTCATATTTCTCTTGATGCACCAATTTTTGTCAACTCTCTCCACTCTAAAAAGAGTGTAATTATTTCCTTTTTCAAATTATTGATCCGCGGTACAAAAATTCATGGAAAATTAAATGGTTAAATTAGGTCATGTTTGGGAACTATTTGAATTTTTGTTCTTAAAAATTAAGTCTATTTATTCTTAATTTCTTACAATGGTTTGCATTCTTATCAAGTCAAGATTTTTTTAGTTAAATTCCAAAAACAAAAATAGGTTTTTAAAAACTACAATTTTAGTTTTCGAAATTTGGCATAGTTTTCAAAAATATTGGGACAAAATAGCTAGAAGTTTAGAAGTGAAATGAATGTTTATAAACTTAATTTTATAGACAAAAAAATTAAAAATCAAATGGTTACTAGACGAGGTCTAATTATTTTATTATCATCAAATCAGTACGTTCCTATTTTGCTTAATATCTCTAAATCAAATTATTTAAATATTTAAATAATAATATCACTTCATCCAACATCTTATAACAAGCAACGATATTATATTAGGAAAACAATAGTTGCTTTATAATTAGGATTTACTAGTTCAACCTCTTAAGAAAGATCTTTTAGCTAAATTATGGAAAACACTCTTGAATTTGTACTTTGTTCAAGAAAGCATTTGAAACTTCAAAAGTTTTAGTCTTAAGCTTATTTGAAACTTCAAAAGTTTTAGTCTTATGCTATAAGCTTAAGACAATAAAAAAGAAAAATAAAAAATACCATTATTGTATTGAAATCATTAGTACTTTCTTTCAAAAATATTTTTGAACTTTTAAAAAATTCGACATATTCTTAAATTTTCACGAAAAGAAAAAATAAAAAAAATTCAAAGCATCTCTAGATTTTTAAAAGTTTAAGTACTTGTGTGGTTAAAAAATTCCCTTATAATTAACTACACCCCATTCCATGTTGAGAATTTAGGTGATATATTTAAGACAACTAGAGGAAAGAAAAAGAATAAAAACACGAGCATTACTAAATTTGTAGCAATAATATTTTGTTGATCCCTTTTGTAGTTCTTTTTTTTTTTTTTTTTTTTGGTGGTTAAGTTTTTTATGATAAAAAAGATATTCTTTCGTTGGCCCTTTTTGTACTTGGTGACTCATTGTTTTGCTGAGTTTTGAAGGAAGATTTCGATTTTAGAACTCTGTAGGATTTTGAACTTTAACTCGAAATTTTCAATCATGATTAGTTGCTAAGAAAAATTAGGGAACTTATATGAGTTTCTTTTGAAATTAGTTGTTTTCAAACTCAAGTCAACTTCAGAGAAATTGATTGTTTAGGTGTTGAAATCTCTTATATTTATGTTTGGACGTGTACAGAAATGGGAAAGCTTCTCGTGTTCATTTAAAGTTGCGATATTAAAGATGAGAGGAAAAACAAGATGAATGAGAGAAGTTTTAGAAATTGAGTAATAAAAGAAGGTGATTAAGAGGGTATGGAACAAGTGAAACCCAAAAGATGAGAAAGGACATAAATTGAAATAGAGGAATGAGAGGAATGAGGTGATAGGGTATAAACCTCCATAAAGACATTATTATTTTTATTTTTTGAAAAGGTTAAAGATATCAATACAATTTTTGAAAGTTTATTGGTATTTTTTAAATGAGATAATATGATAATTTCTTTGAGATAATTGTAATGTTGACCTAAAATTGGGGTCCCAAAATGGAATTTGCCCCACTTTTTAAAACTAAAGTTTTTTAACCTATTGGTTGTGTCATCAACAACAAAAATTACCAAAACGACTCTATTGGACACATATGTTGGGCTCTTACTCTTGACTCCCACCCTCGCTTTCAATCTCACAACTTTTATCGTTTGTTTTCTTTTAAGACAAAGAACAAAAGTAAAGAGCAAAAAGCGAAAGCCAAGAATAAAGAGCGATAGCAAAGAATAAAAAGTGACAATGAGTTATAAGAGAAAATAGAGAGAGCAGAGTGGGAAAACCTAAACACTAAAGAATGAGAGTAGCGAGAGTAAAGAACGAAGCAAGATCCCAACGTGCATACACAATATTCTATTCTAGTAATTTCACACTGATAAGACATAAGCAGAAAGTAATAAAAAAAAAAACCTTTTTTAGAATGAATCAAATTTCATTTGGGATTTTAAAATGAGTCACATGTCCGATAAACCCATCTTTTGTCCATATACTAATAGTAAAAATACTTCAAATTTTAAGTTCAAAAGTATTAATGAAACATTTAAAAATTTAAAGGTATTTTTGAAACAAAAGTATATACAATGTTCATTAAGAAAAACTAACTATTAACTATTTGAGTTTTATTTTTTATTTTTTTATTTTTATTTTTTAGTTTAAGAATATTATGAAAACTTAAAATTTCAAGCGTATTTTAAAACAAATACAAAGTTCAAGAGTATTTTTCATAATTTTTCTCAATCCTTTTAACTTTTATATAGTGCATCTAAAAAATTAAAAAAATAATAACTAATTGGTCAAAATCTATTAAACACAAAATTGAAATATACCGTTTAAAAGCTTATTGACTTGTTAGACACAAAATCTATATATTATAAATCAATAAATTTATGTCAAAACAAGCTTAGCTCAAAGGTAATTGACATGACCTTACATTTTAAAGGTAGGAGGTTCAATCTCCCGTCCCAAAAAGCCCTATTAGATGCAAGCCTAAAAGCTCAAAGACTTATGAGACATTTTTTAAGTGGAAGGACTTTAGACCCAATTAAAAATTTAGACCTATGAAACTTTTTCAAAAATTTAGGAACCAATAAACACAGATCTCAAAGTCACCAAACCTATAATTTAACTTAACAATATTTGTTTGGTTTAGCATCAAAGTGCTAACCAAACCACCAAACTTACTTCTGATATCAACTTGGTTCCATTTCTTACCTTGTGTCTAAAATCTAGATAAATACTTGCACACATTACAACTTTAGCTCTATTTTAAATCTAAGTTTCAGAATTTTGTAGAGTGTGGAAGTGCTTCTAAAATTGTTAAAATTATTGAAAAAATGCTCTAAATCATTTAAAATCAATTTTAATAGTATAAAAAAAATGGGCTTCGAAGTATATAATTAAATGTTAATTGATTTTGAGTGATTAAATATGTTTCATAGTAATTTGAATGATTTCAATATCGAACAGACCAGAATTAAAACGTTGATTCATATCGAAGAAACTAAAATGCTCTATTTCAATCAAATACATGAAATTTGTCACCTGAATCATTCTACATCGGAAGACAAGTAAATGTTGGGTGCAAGGAGGCAACTCATAAAAATTGCTCAAAAGTTTACTAACCAAAACCATAGACTATTCATCTTTCATGCCTATTCTGGGTCGGGTGATCCACCGGGAACGAGCTGCATACATACAGCAAAATGTTTCAACAATCATACATCGATAAAAACTGCTAGTTTGTCTTCATTAACTTACACGCACATTAACTAATCCGAACAGAACTAAATCAACCTGCATGCACATTGAATTATTTTGGAGGACACCTGAACCAACATGATAAATCTCATAGACAACTACTTGACTGGAGTTTTTTGTCTATGTGTTTCTCCGGTTTGTGAGTACACATGCATATTGAATTATTTTATTATTCTTTTTATACATCTGTGAGTGTCCAGGCCAATTTATACACACCTTGACTAATCTCACAATATAATCTGCTTAACCTTAAAACATTTGGATACCAAAGAAATTTGTAGGATATTAAATCCTAAGTAGGTGAACACCATGAATTACACCAGTTCCCTCTCAAGTCCTTTAATAAACCCATATCTCCAATTTTACCACTAGGCCAATGCAGGGTGGTTCTTACTCACATGTTGACTAATCTCATGAAACAACTTCTCTACAAATCAATGGCATAGAAAACATATGAATTTGACTTAGACCGTTTAACCATTGGGACCAACAATGATGGTTCCCTTAATAAAATTACTATCTCTATCTCATTATTAAGGCGTGGATTAAACATCACCCATGGCCATCATGAAGCTTAGCCTCTTACAAAATCATTGTTCATTGGTCTAGGAAATGATCCACGGACTCATGGCTTCCCTTAAATAAGGGCATGTAAACATTAAAACTGTGATTGTCACTTACAATAGCAATGTTGTTCCCATTGAGTAGAATCTGATCCAGCTTTGTTATCCGTCTCCCCTCAGCAGTGATCTCACTGCAATGTAATATAGAGAAAGAGTTAAACTATATGGTAGATTGCGTTTTGATTACAACAAAGAGTCAATGGGTTCATAAAAAGACAGCAACTCGTGCACGCCATGTGCATTTTTTTATTTTTTATTTTTAATAAGAAACATAACTTTCATTACCACAAAAGAGCGATACAAAAGAAAGGGGAGAAAAGATGTGCCAAGACAGGAAATTCAAGGCTCAATGGAACAACATTATATTTTGATTGGTAGCACAGAAACAAAACTTCTCATTGGAGATATTAGCTCCATCTACGAGTACTCTCCCCAAATGGATCGTGTGTTTGTTGATAGTAATTTAACTGTAGGCTTTATGGAACCACCCCGTGATAGAATGAAACAGTTAACCCAGTACTGAAAAAGATGAGCTGAAAAAAGTTCTATAAAAAGCTTGAATGGTGAGTAAATTAAGAAAAAGAAAAGGATCAATCTAAGACCATAATCAAAGACGATGTAACAAAGTTTCGTATTACTCCTAGTAAGCATACCAAAGCGTTACTCCTGTTGTCAGGAGGTATTGGTAATTCAATTTAACTCACTTATTTAATAAGAAAAATTAGGGCTACATCACATGAAAGATAAGAGAAAAGTCCTAATGATGGGTTGATTGAAACATTGTGATCATTATATTCTAAACGTGCCGAACTATGACCTTACCAATCTGTCATGAAGTTTGAATTTCTCACATATATTCATAACCAGACCACAGAAGAGAAAATCAAGCAATAATCAGCTAGCTCCGCAACTAGAAAAGGAAGAGATAAAGCGCAATAAACATCAAATGTCCCAGACCTCGAGTAAATACAAAAAGCCATATCACCGACATCCAAGGAGAAACATAAAACCTTACAAGGGCCTAAATGTCACTAGGGTTCCTCTCGACCTCTCTAAAGGTCCTATTGTTACTCTCCCGTAAACCCCACAACACAAAACAAATCTCTACTTGCCACAAAAACTCCTCTTCTAGCATGAAGAAGGAACTCCTCAATCATCTCCTTGTAACCTCCTTGTCGTGTTGAAAGTCAAACACGTCAAAGAAAAAGAGTTTCCAGACAGACTAAGAAAAATTGCAACTCCAAAGAATATGATCAAGATCTTCTTTCAGCCTCCAACAAAGAAGGCAACAAAAGGGCCAAACCAAAGTAGACATATTTATAATTCTCACGAGCTGATCTAAAGTGCTAACCTTATGTGGATGACCTGCCACACAAAGAAATGAATCTTCGTTGGGATTTTCACCTTCCAAAGGAACAAGAAAACATACTCACTAGTTGGAGAAGGACTCAGCAAGTACTAAAATTCCCTCTCTCTGGCCTGTGGACAACCTCCACAATCAAAGATAAGAGAGCCAAGATGTCCATTGTTTTCCTGTTCCAAAAACCAAGCGATAAAAAGAGAAAGCTCCCAGGTGCAACAAGGACTTCAACCATTGAGCAATTTCTCATGGAGGATAAATGATATAAACAAATAAATGAAGAGCAAACCAGGCAATCCCTACCCATTCATACTCCCACAAATAAGTATCCCTTCCATCAGCCACAAAGCACTGAACCAAGAAAGAGAAAGAAGGGAGTTCACTAGAAATGTATTTCCAAGGATTTTTGTAAGTGCCTTTGTCCACACCTAACACACACTCAAACGAATGGGGACCGTGTTGACTCACTATAATCCTATACCAAAGAGTAAGGGAGCCGCCAGAGCCTTTGTCTAGCAAGGCTTGGTTATGAGCCCTCAAATTCCCTAACTCTAACCCCCAAAGATTCACCAACTTCCCCACTGTCTGCCAACTCACAAAATGCATTCTTTGCCCCTCATCAACCTCTTGTTACAGAAAATCCCTCATAAGCTTCTCTAGCATCAAATAGAACAATGGGGTCTAAAAAGGGAAAAGAAAAATATAGGAGTTCTATACAAGATTAAGCTAATAAGGATCAATCTTCCACCCTTGAAGCTTTTCTTCCAGTTAGCAAGCCTTTTATGCACTACCCAAATAACATGACTCAAAGGGTAAGAGATTTCTAATTATGGCCGAGAGGGAGACCTAGGTAGGATGCAAAGAAAGACCCAATCTCACAGCCTATCAAGTTAGCGCACCTTCTCACCTTACTTAGGTCACAGTTGAAATCCATAATTTGACATTTTTCCCTATTAATTTTAAGCCCACCCCCCCCCCCCCCCCCCC